>VNJV01000234.1:0-53773 GCA_008042635.1 Drosophila nikananu | reverse complement strand
TTTTGTTCATAACTTGGCTTAAACTCAACCGATTTCAGTCTGGTTTCGTTTTTTTTCTTAGTTTTTATAGGAGAACATTTCTGCATTTAAAACTCGATTTCTAAATTTTTGAAAAATTTTTACCATTTTGTGGTAAATTTTTGGCTTAAAAATCGAGAACACCTATTGGGTTTTTTTTCATAACTTTGCCCAAACTCAACCGATTTCAGTCTGGTTTCGTTTTTTCTTCTTAGTTTTTATGGGAGAACATTTCTGCATTTAAAACTCGATTTCTAAATTTTTGAAAAATTTTTACCATTTTTGTGGTAAATTTTTGGCTTAAAAATCGAGAACACCTATTGGGTTTTTTGTTCATAGCTTGGCTTAAACTCAACCGATTTCAGTCTGGTTTCGTTTTTTTTCTTGGTTTTTATAGGAGAACATTTCTGCATTTTAAACTCAAGTTCTAAATTTTTGAAAAATTTTTACCATTTTTTATGGTAAATTTTTGGCTTAAAAATCGAGAACACCTATTGGGTTTTTTGTTCATAACTTGGCTTAAACTCAACCGATTTCAGTCTGGTTTCGTTTTTTCTTCTTAGTTTTTATGGGAGAACATTTCTGCATTTAAAACTCGATTTCTAAATTTTTGAAAAATTTTTAACATTTTTGTGGTAAATTTTTAATTTAACATTTAACATTTAATATCTTATAAATATTGTTTCATTTAAATTGAAATACAGTACCGATACCTATGATACCTATTGATACCTATTCAAGTAGTTTCTTCTTGACTTCAGATCACAAATTTGTGCGCTTTGTGAATAAATGAAATCAGTTCTTTCCTTTTATTTTATGGCCGAGTCCAAAATGAAATTCGTTAATTGAAAATTCCCCGCAATTGGGCTGGCAATTTTTTTATATTTTCTCTTATTTTGTTTTCCACCTTCAATTGCCCGGCACACGCGGCTCGGGGTGGAAAACAACTAACATAAAGGCGGCAGAGAGACGTACGTAAACCCTCGGCCAAATCCCATTTGAAGTGAGTTTAAGGTCTTAGGGCCAAGCCTGATTGAGTAACTTAATAATTCAGAATTGTTTTCAGTCTCGGCCTCGTGGGGATTTGCATCTTTTAAAAGCCGACAGCGTGGACCCATGCGGCGTATGCGTTATCTCTGGCCTGCTGTTCATAACGGCGGAATGAGCATCCCAGAATCTTGGCCGTTGCCGTTGCCTAATAATAACAACCATAACAGAACAGACCAGACCAGACCAGACCCAGCAGCCACGAGCCAAACAACATGTCAATGAAATGCGAACGCTGCCAGAGACAGAGGCAACATGACGTATACGCAATATAACACATCCGCCCCGTTGGCCATTTATTTATTCCTTGCAGGCTGTTATTATCATTTTCAAGTGAAAGGTTCCTTCTATTTTAATTGTAGATATTGATTTTGTAAGTATCTTTGCTTTGGAAAATCAAATCAGAGGTTGTCAGGCAAGATTTCTTTGGGATTTAGCTAGACTTAACTATATAATCGAACCAAAACTTATACAAAAAACAAATCTAGGGTTTTGTTATATTGTACATATTTTTTGCAGAGTTTTTTACGTGTCGCTGCTCATTTTGTTAGCTGCTTTTCATTTGTTTCTCTTTTTGTTCTGCTTTCTTTTTGGCGTTTTCCTTTTTTTTTTATGTTTCCGTTTTTTTGTTTTGTTTTTTGGATTTTTTTTTTATCTTTTCTGTTGGCTTGATGCTCTTATCTGCTGGGTGCTTGGCCATTGTTGTTCCTGTCGCTTGTTGTTACAGCCACGTCCTTACATAACGTTCACCCCCCAGCCAGCTCCCCTTTCCGCCTTCCCAAAAAGAGCACACAGTGGCATTTGCGGTTTATCAAACGAAGCGAGTTGCATAAGATTGCCAGTGCCAGTGGCAGCAGTAGAGTTGCCACGAAAAAAAAGCGTGTTGTTACTCCTAGGTTTTCGCTTCTTTTTTCCCTTTCTTTTTTTGTCAAAAACTGTCAGCCGGCTAAAGGATAACACACACACACACACACACACACACACACACACAAATATTAAAAAAAACAGAGAGGGAGAGAAAGAGCAAGTAAGAGAGCGAGCCAAAGGAAATGTCAATCAACAAGCCGGAACTGAAACTTAATGCAACCGGCTTGGCAATCCAACGGTAACAAAAAAAAAAACACAACAGAAAGCGACAAACACACAAGGAGCAGGAAATACGCCAGGTAAGAAGAAGAGACTTTATATATATTATTTTTTTGGCAGGTGAGATCAGGAGAAAATGTGACCATGTGCTTGCCCTGCCGGTTAAATGGCTTGACTCGAGGCAGTCTCCAAGGGCTATTCCTAGGATAACTCTCAAGTTGAGTTGAGGCCCAACCAGGAGCGGGAGGGGACAAAATAAACGAAGAATGAATGCCAGTGGGACAGAGGCGGAAAAGCCTGGCAAAGAGGAAGAGGAGGGAGAAAAGCGTAGCAGCACTGGTGCCACAATGTGTCGTAACTTTCGTTGGAATGCACGAGTTCTGACACACAGCACGAGGGCGGGGGGGTCAAACAAAGTCTAATTATATTAATATTATCACTCTTACTTTTACTCTCGGCTCCCTCTCGCATTTCACTTTCACTTTCGAGTGAAATTTACAAGAGACGCAAGACAAGATGACGGTGACAGCAATTTATATCGTCCCAATATATATATATATACATATATTGGTCGCTTAATGATGGACTTTACTTCAACTTAAACTTCATCTCCCTTTCATAAAATATTTAAAACCAAGAAAGAAAAAAAAAACAGAAAAGTTGATGGTTGAACCGAAAGTTTGAATCACTCTTTGAGTTCTTCCTCCTTTTTTTTTTTGGCTTGGCTTTTACCACCTCCGCCCTCTTACTCATTACACACTCACACACATATTGCAATATATGTGTACGCACATATGCAGGAAAATCATAAATTTTTGGCCTACGCTTCAAAGTTTTTCCGTTTCTTTTACTTCTTTTATGGCTCGAGCAGGGAGCCCGGAGTAGTATGCTATGCTTTTAGCGCGGGAGGCAAGAGAGAGAAAGAGAGAAACAGAGGCAGAAACAGAGAGAGAGAGAGAAAGAGGATATTGTGTAAGAACATTTTTGGGATCCTCTATTATAGGGATGATAAAAAATAGAAAATTGATTTTGTTCTCTTACAAATTTATGGTAAATTATTAGCTAGTAAAAGCCCTTAGTCTAGAGTGATTTTCTTTAAACATTACAAAAAGAGGAAAAGAAATGCATTACAAAGTTAAAAAGTATTATTTTTAAAATTGGAATAACATAAAATATAATTATAAATAATAGATAAATAAGCATATTCATAATTTTTAGATACTTTTCAACATTATCAATGTTAATTAACAATATTTTAGAGATATAAAACCCTATTTTAAAGTTAAATATACAAAACCAGTACACTTGAACTTGAATTATAAAGAACTTTGGGGCTTAATTAAGAATTTACAAAGAAGAACCAAATATTCTATGAAATGTTGTTTTTTATTAATAATAAGCTTGTTTCCTTTTATTTGTTTGTTTTTTTCTCCTGCCAAGACAACGCAGTCTTTAGTCTCTTTACTGTTCTGTCTTCCCTTCTCTATTCTCCGCCTGCTCTTGTTTGCGCTACTTTCGCGAACATCTTCATGGAAAGAGCGCTGAGATATTTATCTATGGATGGAAAATATTGTGATATATTACTTTCGCCATTGTTCGGCTTTTTTCACAGCTCCTTCGCGATGCTTTCCTCCTTCTCTCGCGCTGTGTCCTTTTTGTATGTGTGCTTTTGTGTATGCGACTTTCGAGTTGGCCTTTTTTTATTTTCTTACTTTTTATACTTCTTCTGCCTTTACTTCTTTTTGACTTGAGGCGATGCTGCGAAGTCGCCAGCGATGAGAGCAGAGCTACTCCCGTTACTGTGGTCTACTGTCATTTCAGTTGTTGTTGTTGTTGCAAAACCCTTTTCTTCTCTGTTTCTGTCACTGTTTTCTTTTTTTCTCCTTTTTACCTCAATTAAATCATATTTTATTCACCTTATTTCGCTTGCTGCTGCTGTTGTTGTTGCGGCTGCTTCTCCTCCTACTACTCCTCCTTCGACTTCTTTTTCTTCGTCTTGGGTTTGGTTTGTCAGTTATCCCGTTATCGCATTGTTTCGGCCTTCATTTTCAATGTTTGTTCTCTTCCACTCAGTTTGTGTGTATGATGAGTGAGGTGTGTGTGTGTGTGTGTGTGTGTGACCGGAATCCGGCAAAAAAAAAAAACACAAGGTAAACGTGGTAAATGTGCCGCTATTTCTCTTTTTTTTAATAAATATAATCAGCAACAAAAGGATTTCGAAATAGATATTTCACCGACTCAGGCGGAGCACACAGACACGCACGCACTGGAAAAAAATTGTAGCTCGCTTTTCGGTTGCGGTAAACGTAATTGAACGTGTATCGGTAACGGTAACGCGAATTATAACGATATAGGGAACTGTAACTGTAACTGGAACGGTGACTGTGACTGTGAATGTAGCGGTGACCGCAGGTGTTATTCTTGTAATTGTTATCGTATTTCTTATTGTTATTGTAATTGCTGTTGCTGTCGCTGCTGCCGTTATTATAATTTTTGCTGCTGCTGTTCATGCCGTGCTGCTTTTTTTTTTTGCTGTCTGCCGTATATTTTATTTTCTATATTATTTTCTTCAATTTTGTTGTTTAGATGTTAGCTATGTCAATTGTTGTTATTATTATATTATTCTTCGTTTGCGAAGGTTTAGCTCATCGGCGCTCGCTACGTCAGCCATGGGTGTAAACACAATACAGAATACAGACCATAGAGTAACTTATATAGAGGCGCACAATATGTTCTGTCGAGCCATTTCTCTGCCGACGTCGACGCTGGCCAGGTTTGAAGTAAACAGCTGGATTTGTGGAAATGTTCGAGGCAACAGCGATAGGCTGTGGTTGCCCTTAAACAAAACTCCTTTGAACTTTCAAAGGATTAAAAGCTTCTAAGCTAGCAAAAACTAAAATAATATCAACATTATTTTTGAAATTTACATTTGAAATATGAATAAATATACAATATATTGATATTGGCGAGAAAGTCCTGGAAAATGTTCAGATACTGTCCCACTTCGAGCTCTTCAATGTGATTGCCGGGTGGGTCACAGATACCAATGCGACCATGTGATCAGGCTCCGTTCTTCGTCGAACGTCAAACATGTTAGCAGACATGTATGATTACCCTAGTTGGATGCAACCATGAGAGCGTGAGAGAATTTTGCCTCTATATACATAGGTATACACAAACACACAAACAAAACTGAAACGAAACGGACGGAATATTTGCCGTCGATGTCGATGTCGATGTCGGCTGTAAACGGACCAGGTTCGAATTAACTCGACCACAATGCCAGCGTTGGAGCGGCAGGAGCGAAGGAGGAGCAGCCCGTCAAAGCAATAGAAGAAGAGAGCTGAGCGAAGAGCGAAACTAACAAACGGTACTAACGGCACCAAACCAGATCTCTTTTTCCCCGGATCCGTTGCCAAGCCACGGTTGATAAATAACCGTTAAAATACAGTACAGCCCAGAAATGTGAGCTACAAAAAATAACCCAGGATACGGGCAATTTGGGAATACGGAACAGAAGCTGTAAGCCTTTTGGAATCAAAGTTGCAAGCCAAAACTGTATTTCTTCTTAAAAACTAGTTATTCTTCTGCATTTTATGTTTAAAATTTAAAATTCAGAGGATGCCCGGGGTTGAGCTGGCAAACAATTAATTTCAAGATCAATGTCATGGATTCTTTTGGTTGTGGCCGATCATCGATTCGGTTTTGGAAGAATCGATGAATTAAATAATCCATTTTCAAAATTAAATTAAACAATATAAATAAGGTCAAAAGCCATTATATGAAATTAATTAATTTGCAATTATGAACTTAGAAAAGTCCCCTACAGTAGAGGCTCAGCTGTAAAGCCATAAAGTTAGCAATTTCCCCAAAAAAAGGGTGTGGGTGCAGTGCTCTTTTTCTTTTACTTATCCACTCTCTTCCTCAGGCTGTGCCACCGCCTCTCACCGTGGTTTGTCACTTCTTCTTGCGCTTTGGCCCCAGATTTGCCTGTCAAACTGTCTTTATCAGCTGTCGCTGCCGCTGCCGCTGTCGCTGCGAGCGTCGCAGTCGTGGCTGCCGCTTCTGTTGAGGCTGAGGAGGCTGCTGCAATTGCAATTTCGTTTTCGTTTTCGGCCATAATGAATTGGCATTGTCATGTGTGTTTAATTTGGCGGCACACGAAAGAAACACTAAGGACTAAGCGGAGGTGTGTACGAGAGAGCGAGTCGGCGCTCTCTCGCTCTCTCCTCTACTGATTTCCAATCCACTCAACTTTGTTAGGCGCTGTCGTTCTGTCCCTGTCTGTTTCTGTCGCTCAGGCTCTCATATAATATAGCCATCTTGCTTGCGCGCACCCACGAATACACACGCACGAGGCAGGAGCACACCCACACATGCAGCTGGCGACGGCGGCAGAGGAAGAGTAATGGAAAGATGAGGAGGAGCCGCTTGAAGCTGCTGCTGCTGCTTCTTCTTCTTTGAACTTTGAGCTTCGCTTAAAGTTTATTCGTTTTTAGTTCTTTGCTCTTCCTTTCATTCCGCTGATAACTAATGGGCATAATGGATGAATGACACGCAATACGAAAATCAAAATTGAACTTTACAAGTTAATCCTTTTGAGGTTTCACGCACACACACACACAGAGATACTGCTTCTGGGCATTCAAAATTCCATTTTAGAAATCAAAATGAGAGATGGGTGGCGGAGAGCGACAGAGAGAGACAGAGCAAGGGAGAGGGAGCCGAAAAGAGAGCTGCTTTGTCCGTGGCCTTCGGTTGGTCCTGCGCATTGGCCAACTCCGATTTGCGTAAGGTGACGGTCCTCATCAGCATTCTTCCTCCCATCTTCTCTTTCTCCGCTTCCCCTTCCCGCTTTTCCACGCTTTCCCCTTTCTCCATCTTCCAGCCATTCCCAAATGGATGCTCAATTCAAAGTTCCAGCTACGCGATTTCATTGTCATCGTCAATTGCCGTTGCCCGAGTCGTACGTACGTACGTACATACATACATACATACATACATTATACGTACATTGGACTATAGTCACGTTGTTCGGCAATATTTTGTGCATGCAAAGGATATAGGGGGACGAATACGGATGTACAGGTCGGCCTGGCCAAGAAGAGCCACTCAGATCAAGCAAATACTTTGAGGACATTGGCTCAATACAAATCTGACCAGGAAACGAACATACATATGTATATATGTACATCTAGCAGCACTATTTTTTTTACTATTAGAATTACGAGTCGGCTGCCCGCGAACTCTATTAAAAGAAAAGAAAAAAGAAAAGGAAAGGAACCGCTCAATTTCGCTCTCTCCTTTTGAGCGGGATCATCGTGTACAAATTGAAGGTGGTCTTATCTGCTTTCTCTCTCCTCCCACTTTCACAGAAGCAAGCCCTAAAATAAGGCAGCAACTGCATTACCGTTCTTAAAAAAGAGAACAGTTCTCGCGTTAAGATCACCTTATTTAGTTTGCGTCATGCATGCAAGAGAAACAAAAAAATGGATACCGCTTCTTTAGGTTTCTTTTATGTTTCACAAATTTGTAAATATAATTTTACCATAGTGAGGCCTGACTGTGGGCACACACGTTAACGCACAAGCACACTCACACACGGTCACGCATCCATCACACAGATACGACAGCACACACTTGAATAACGCTCTCACAGATACGCGGATGCGAATGCGAATGCATTCTTTGGCGCTGATGAACTGACAAATGAATTGGCCTAGCAACCGTAACAGCTGCTGCTCCACTCCTCATTCCGGATCCTTGAGCCCCGCCCCTGAATATCAGTTGCCTTTAAGCCTTTAAGTCCGATTCCTATGGCCGGATTTAGTAGGAAACACTTAAGGCCCGCGTGCGGACAATCCAAAAACATATTGCCATATGCCAATTAATTTTAATAGTCTTGTTTTTTCCAACTAATTGACATCTTGACTTATATAGTGAAGAAAATGTATGGTAAATCGAAATGTATATCAAATAAGAGTAAGATGTAAAACATATGTACTTTAGTTGAATATCGCTTTTTTGTTAATTTAAAAACTCCTTAGAGGAAGGAGTTTTCTTGTGGAATTTTATTTAAGCTTTCAAATTAATAAATAAGAAATCTTAAAGACTTGTAAATTTATAATATTTATAATTTATAATAATATATTTTAAATTATATTATTACCTGAATTAAATAATATATTTTAAAAGGTATTCAATTTAATAATAATTTAAAAACTCTTGAACCATTGAGTTATCTTAGGCAATTATCTGCAACCTCTCAAGTTATTAAATAAGAAATCCGAGAGACTTTCAAGGAGGGAATTATCTTTAAACTCTCACATAATTAGTTATAGATATATATATATAATATATTTAACCTACTCTGGTCTAGGAATATTATATACATAAATCTTAATAAATAAAAAAAATCCTAAATATACTTTTAGAGAATTCATTAGTCTTTTAGCTCAGTGCAGCAAAGCCGCTTTAGGGAGAAAACCATCAACAACTTGTACCTGGGAAATCCCTTACAATGGAATCTACAAAAGCCCCGCCAAAGCCTTATTAAGAAGCGCCCACACACTCATTTAAATAAATTAATGCATTGTGTGTGTGCAATTCCAATTGCCTCCATCATCCAAGGGAGGACATCGCACCTAAGTCCACACGTTCCATATCCTGGAGTGCCCAGAGTGCCCATCCTTTACCCATCCTTTAGAATTTATCCTCTAACCCCCACACACACTACACACACACAATCCTTACTGGCGTTGTCGAGTCCGACCCAGATATCAAATGGAAATGTCAACGCAAACGACAGATAGTCAAAATGTTGTCATGTCGGATTTTGAATAATTCATTGAAATGAAAACTTTATGCATTTGTCAGCCATTTGCCATTCCGGAATCCCCTTAGTCTCCGCCTTGCCTCCGACTTGCAGGGCTTTTAATATCGAAGTATCTATATATATATATATATATAAATGTATCTGGATACCGTTTTGGATCCATCTTCCGCGCTGACTTAGGACCTTTTTTATTGTGTCTGTGCCTCCAATAAATACGGGGCCGACTACTTCAAATGCAACAAAGGGAAGATGCATTCTTTCTTATAATTTCCAAAAATTTATTTTCCATTTTCTGATTTTCGACCATTTTCTGTTCTTTTCCTTACTATTTTGGGTCATTTTTTCTATTAATATAAATATAATTACATCTTAATAATTATACAAATTAATTTTAAAATATTTTTCAATTCATATAAAAATGTGACTTTAAAGAGCTCGTTCAAATTCTAAAATTCGATCAATTTCCCTTATTATTTGCTTCGATATTCCTTTTCGATAAATTCTCTATGGCCGCCAACCCATCTCTATCTTATTATCGGTAAATCTTGTTATCGATACAGACTCTTACATATATTTCCATAACCTAACACAATTATTGCGTTAGTTATCTAAATATCTCTATATTATATCATATATATATTCCTTTAGATAAATGTTTTTCTACCTCTCTTAATTCTATCATAGCATATCGTTTTTTCCTTATTTTCCCCAACTAAAGTGACGTCTTCAAATCCCCAATACTTGTGCCTGTCACAACAAATTGAATGGCCAACAAAGAAGACCTCCGCCGTAAGAGCTGGCCAAGATCTTGCTGAATAAATGAATCATAGAGCGACCTGGTTGCACCACAGGTGCATGCCCTCAAAGGCGGGACATCTGGTGGCAATAATCGCAGAGCCGAAACCGAGTCCGGTCCGTTTCGGTTCGATTATACCCGTACACCTTGGCAAATGACTCAGAACAGCTGTAAGTGGATTCGTTTCGCTGCGGCGCGACCTTTATATCGTCGCCGACGATTCCGTGGCCATTCAAGTGGATCGGGGTCCGGGACCCTGTCCGGTCTTTAGTCTTACGGCTCGGGGACAGTCCGCTAAAAGTGCCTCTTGTCATATTTTATTGATGGACACTTGGGCAAACATCTACAGTCGCATGCACTTGCTAAGATATACGGCCGGGCACATCCATCTAAACAGATATATATATATATATATATTTATGTATGTATATGTATATATATACATATGTATAGGGGTTACTATATATAATCGTAAAGAGCAGTGCATGATATACCGCATGTACACGGTGACAAAATAGAATAGAAATAAAAACGTTACCCAATTTTTTGTTCATTAAACTTCCTTGTTACTTCAAATGTAAATCGATATTTCAATGCTTTATCGAACTTATCGATCACATTATGATCAAAGTGAAAGCTTCAGATATTCAATTTCATATTCATTTTCTCGATATATATCTATCGAATTCTCGAACTAACGATTTATCAAAAAATATATACAGGCCAGAAAATTCGATAACAACAATTGTTTTATATCGATTTTTGTAAGTTCTTAATCGAAAAATTTAACAATTCCAAAGCAAACATGTTTCTCTTTCGATTCATTAAAGTTTTTAGGCATGCGTTATTTTTAAAGCACATTTTTCCGTCAAGTGCAGCCAGGCATTCGAACGGAAAACTGCAGTCCCCGAGTCTTCGACTATTATCATGAAATTTTAAAAAGTTCCTTGTCTATTTTTCGCCGCATAATGCCGAGGCAATAAGTTATTGGGACTATTGGGGCCACCTGGCCAGCATTTTTCACAGTACAAACACAGTCCAGGACTCGCAGCTAGCACCTTTCGCTTTCACTCCGCCTTTGTGTGCGCCGGTCCTTTGTGCTGGCCGGTTGTCCTGACAGTTGATAGTTGACTTGGTCGATTGAAAGTCCTCGAAATGCGGACATATGGACAAGGACATGGACGCGGACATGAACATGGACATGGACATGGACGTGAACGTGTCACTGGAGGGAAGCTCAAAGGAGTCGTGTTGGCAAAGCAAATAGCAAGTCTTAAATATTTCAGATGACACCCCGTAATACCCATTGGGAGCAGCAGTCTGACTGCATATATATAATATTTATCATCATCTAAATATGCACGCATGTGTTGTTCTCTGCCCATTTGCATACTGTTTGCCTTTCGGCTTTCAGGTTCTCGTTTTTGGCATTATAGTACGTACATACCATATATATATATATATATATACCACGATGTGTGTGTGCATCGATAATTCATCTGAGGACCCCTTGTTCCGTTCTGTTTCTGTTCCTTTTCAATGCCTTATTTGCTTTATATTGCATATGCCATTAATTACGTTGTGGCCATTGTTTAAATAGGCCGCCGCTCTATGCAGAGTCTATATATCTCTGATGTAACCAACAACACCCTCGGCTCGGCGATGAACTCCGGAAATCAAGGCATAAATCATGGCTCCGAAAAATAGCCTACACTGACCCTGAAATTTCCGCCGATTCGATATCTCAAATAAATATATACATATATATATAGATAATGATTATAATGGTGATGAGACTGCAGCTGTAAACAATGTATCAAAGCATAAGGCAGACACCTTTCGATTCCAAACACTTGGGTGAACTTAATGGCTTTATGGGCGTCTTGTTCAGATTCGGCATTCAGTATCCGATTGCGATTCGAATTCAGATTCAGATTCGGATTCGGATTCGGATGATGGAATGCCCAAATAGCGCCATAGAGACCCTCCTTAAATGATTTCTGTTTATTTGTTTGTGTTCATTCGGTGGGAGTCGCCTTTGCGATGTGTTTTGTTTCTTGTTTCTGATTTTTTCGCACATTTGTTGTGTGTTATTGCTTTCATTTCCCCGGATTTACTCCCGGAGTATCCTGCCCAGGGGCTTCCCAAAGAGGGGTATATTTATTTGTAGTCTATAAAATGTATCGTTAATAATTAAAACATTTTTATTTTTAAAAACTGGGCAAGAGTTTAGCTTTATTTATATGAGGAAGTTAACTTTCTTATTGATTTTATTCTATAAAATAATTTAAATTAATCTTATTTTGTCTTTTAAAGGGGTGTATATTTATGGTCTATTAATTTAAGATTTTAATTTATTTGTATTTTAATTTAATTTATCTTGAGACAACATGCCGTATGAGTAATTTCGTAGCAAATATAACTCATACGCCCCATTGACCACAACTTGTGTATTTGTATGTTTCTTGATAGATTTTCTTTAATTTTCACCACTTTTAAGTCTAAAAAATATTTTAAATTTACATAGTTCATGAAAAAATAACAGTTTAGGCAATTTAAAAGAAAAACATGGCGTATACGTAATTTCGTTGTAAATAATAATCATACGCCACATGGCATACGACAGCAGTCTTTGTTTTATTTTTTCTTTATTTTATCTCTCTTGACTTTATAAACTTTTTACTCTCAAAACAAAATATATTTAAATACAGAACAATTTGTTCCATTACGTATACGTAATTTTTGTAAATATATAAATCATACGCCGCGTTGACAGCAGTTTTTATATTTTTGAATTTTTTATGTGATATTTATTGACTTGTGAACAAAAAAAAGTACAGAGCAAGGAACGTTTCCAAATAAAAAATTCTTGCAAATTTTGTTGCATTTGTTATTTAAATTTATAGTCCCTTCTCTGATTTAAATTCTTACCAAAAACCTGAAACTGCGTTATTTAAGATTTCTAATCATAAATTTGAGTTCAATATTTATACATATTTCTTCAAATGTGTTATAAATTTCAAAGCAAAGTTCCGTAACTTTAGAGATTGACCTTTGCACGGTTTGGTTTAAACTTTGTGCCACTTTGTTACACTTTTTGCAGGGTATCAAAAGATTCATAGCCCAAACTTTTCCCCCCAGAGAGGAGCTCCATCGTGTGCGTTTTACTTATTTTCCTCCTATTTTGTTTTCGTTTTTGTTCTTTTCTGCAGATGCTCTGGTTGAAAATAACTTCGAATCGCTCAAGAGAGATAGAGAGAAAGAGGGAGAGAAAGAGAGAAGAAACCCGGAGGAGACAAAAGAGAGCGCGCGAGCGAGCGCCAGCGATTTATTTATTTTTATAGTCTCGGACGCGGGACACGTGGAAGCCGCCAAGCCAAATGGCGAATGGAAATGGCTGAGATAAGCTAGATACGTCATAGTTTCTTAACGCTTGCACTCAGCGAAAAATGTATAAATATACATTGAACAAAAATATTTATATAGTACGAGCAGCAACGTTTTTCTGAGTTCTGATATATGCAAGATATCGAAAAAAAAATATATATCAGTTTCAATATCGAATTTATCAAATTTTTAAATATCGTAAATTATAGAATTTAATATTTAATCTTTTATAAATAGAGGCAAAGTATATATATATATAACAGCAATATATTGATAATTTCTTTATATTAGTATGTATTCTCCTTTTTTCTAATAAACAAAAATGAGCGTCGCATAGGAACTATTTTAACAAGCAATTCTTAGATAAAATTGTCTAATGTACATTTTTCTAAGAGTTCTCATACACTTTTTTTCGCGAGTGCATGTGCCTAGGCTAGGTTGCTTACCAAAATCGGTCGCTCGTTGGCGTAGGACAGCTTGCGTGTGTTGCGCAGCGTTTCCAGCCAAAGGGAGTTCCTGCGGGCGGCACTCGTGGCGCCACCGACGCTGCCCGTTCGTGTCATTATTGCGGCGGCCGCGTTCAGCGCCGGCTGCGGCGGCAGCAGCGGCGGCTGCGACGGAGCTTGTAGCATGGACATGGGCGGCATTAGCGTCATCGATTGCGATGGCGATACGGAGGGGGAGGGTGAGGGTGAGGGTGATGGCGAGGGAGAGGGTCCTGCCCTGGTCACCGGCGGTGACGTGGTTAGGACAACGGTCGCCGGAGTGGGCGGCGGCGGTGGCATGGTCGTGGCAAGACATTTGTGGTAAAAATCAGGCTCCTGATTGCAATCGTTCGCCATGCAAAAGGCCGGCGACATGCTCTGCTCTGCGGATCGAATTTGAAAAGTGGAAAATCCTCCAAGGATCGCAAGGATAACGCTGGATCTTTTGGCCGCAATAGGTACAAGTCTGGCTTTACACTTTCACTTTAGCATTTTTTCAGATTTTGCAGATTTTTCAAACACGTGTTTTTTAATGGATGACAAAAACTATGGTAACCATAAATAATTAATAATTCCTTTTTTTTTCAATATTTTTGTACTGTGTGTTCGAATTTGTACAAAGATTTTCATGGAAATAAACTTTGTTTATTTTGTTTTTAACGAAATTGCCTTGTTTATTTATTTTCTTTGGCAATTTTCACATTAACTGCTGGAAAAACTCGCTTTCTTGGTTTGCTTATCCATTTTTCATTATTTTTACAGCATTTTTAAATCATTTTTCTACATGTCATTCAAAAAGGATATGCCCTTTTAAACACTTTTCACTTATAGGTTTATAGCTAGTTTACACACAAAAAAAAAGATATAAAAGAAAACACGAACCGAAGCAGACGAAAATCGGCTCAGATTTGATTTGATGTTGATTTGAATGCGGATTATTTTCGGGCCATTTTTCGACTGCGTAATTGTCCAGAAAATGTAAACAAATCGGAACGGGAAGCAGACACAGCACCCGTTCACTTCCAGTATTATAGCGAAACGATCCAATGCGATCCGAATCGATCCGAAGCAAGATCTGGAGATGCGGATCTCTGGATCGTATAGTATATATGGAGAGAACGATCCCTTCCGACGACGACGCACAAATGGCCCGGCCTACCGAACATTTTATTTATATGCCCTGCCTCTTGACTATTTAATATGCCAACCAAGGCATAGACTTGGCAAATACCCTGTATATAAATATATATAATGAAATGAATTTTGGTATGTCGGTAGAGGGTGACCTTAACTATATATCATAAGTTTATCCATAAAACTGTGACTAATATATGGTTATAATAAATATTTATATATTTTGATTAATATATTATAATATTTGAGATATATAATATAATATTTATATACACTTCAAAATGATCTGAATTTTGGTATGGAAGTAGAGGTTCCCCTTACATGGGCTATGGTCAAGAAACGCTGCGTGTTAACCCCAAAACTATAGGTGTTATAAGTTTTATATGAATAACTGGACAAGGCAGGTTGGCAATGTTATGAATTTGGGTATGATAGTATATAATAACTTTAGCTATATATATACGAAGCATTAAAGCTTTACCTATAAAACTGGTATATATGGTATAATATTTTTTTAAATTTATTTTAATATATAATATTCTCATAGAACCCAAAGAACTGAGGTTTCGATTAATACCCCACCGATGAAACCCAGCTAGCACACTTTGATTTTGTGGACTGGGTCACAGGTATGCGAGTGGAACCCGTGTGGAAACAAAGCAGCAGGTGGATAATAATAAGTGCGAGAGGAGAGAGGATAAGTGAGAGAGAGCGCAAGATCGGTAGAGCGGAAGAGCGGTAGAGGCAATCAATCGATGAGAGAGACATCCGTTAGAGGAAGAATTCTGCGGGAGAATTGTGAGAATCACACACCTGATTGTGCCTCTACGTCATGGAAATGAACATTTTGCATCTTTTCAATCGAGGAAAATGTTCAAATGTTAAAAGCTTCCTGCTCGCCACTTAATTGATGGATCCCAAGAAAAACAGCAAGAAAGGTGATTGGAATACCCTGGAAACTGACCAAATAATAAACATGATAGAGCATGAATTTGTTGAATTTGTTTTGTTGTCTCGAACAATTAAATTAAAGTTGAAAATAAATCAAATTGTTGGAATAGTTAAAAAAAAAATACACACAAATATTATAAAAATATTCGATGTATTATATATTCTTCCATAGTTTGGAACTCTTTTTCACAAGATATCTAATTTTTTCCAGCAAAGCTGTACCCAAATAAGTTTTTTAAAAGTTATTTTATATAAATTTCATTTTTTCCCCTCAAAAATGTAAGTATAATTCATATAAGTAAATATTATATATTTTAATATATTATAACTAAAAATATTTCCAAACTGTGCTTGTGGAAAATACATGTGCTGGGTATATGGAAATATTTATTTTCAACTACATCTTACCTGCGGCGATAGATCATTATCGCTTAATATTTATAAATAAACTAATGGAACTAGGCAGCTACACACACATTCAAAACGGATGCAAAGCGGAAGTGGATGTGGAGAGTGGAATTGTGGAGAATGGAGAGTGGAGATTTCAGTATTTGAGAACCGCTTTCATTTCGGTGAGATTTCTAGTGAAGTTTGAGTAGGGGCAGGTGCAGGCTAGGAAGAACTGAACCGATTGCACATGGGGAGCATTAGCAGTAGCATTGGCATTAGCATTGGCATTGGCATTGTTGCATTGTTGCGTTTGTTTTTTTGGGTAGTTATCGATAACAGAACAAGCTACTTGACCGCTGGGGGGCGGAAAGGTCATAGCTTAAGCCTTAAGTGAGCGAATGCAGGCATTTTTCTTTTTTATTGATTTTCACAATATTACAAATTTTAAAAAATATATAAGTAAATTTAAATTAATTTAAAATTTCGCTCAAAAGAATGCAATCATTATTAGTTATAATTTTCGATGCAATTTTTTGGCAATACTTTGAAAAGCTGTCAAATTCCATATTTTCGTATTGTGTTGATATTAAAGTTTAAATTTAATTTTACTTAATATAATTTTTTTATTTTTCTACTATTTATTTTACGTATTCAAGAATATAAATTTAAACAAATTCTAAAATTCTAAAATGCTCCACAAAATATAACTCTATTTCCCCTGCATAAAATAAATTTTAAGTTTTTTGTCTGTTATTTTCGCTTACTTAAAGCTTAAATGCGGTGCCATTGGAAATTAATTGTTTTTAGTTTTTTTTTTTTAATTGGAATTTTGGTACTACGAGCTGGTACAAAATTTGTTTTTGGTTTTGTTTTAATTCAGTCTAAGTATTTATGTACACATTAAACAAAATGTTGTTATCGTTGGCAAAAAGGGGACTTTTTTGGTTTTTGGTTAATTGTTTATAACGATTTTAGAGGGAGAGATTTTTGCAAATTAAATACCATTTTGGAGCATTGAAGCGTTTCGTTAGTGGCCTCGGTGAAGGCCCTTCGAAGGCGCAACTTTCGGCTTTCGGACAAGGTGCGAGGCATTAGAAGAACGCCCTGAAGAGATCAGATTGCGAGAGTGGAGGCGATAGCGATTAGTACAGTTGAACAGTTAGACAGAGTTTAAGTTTAAGTTAAGTTCTTAGGTAGTTTAGTTGCTAGGCTAAGTTCCTGTTTGTTCTTTTTTTTGGGGGTTAGGAAAACACATAGTAAGACATAGGATTTGGTGGGATAATATGTATATAGCAGCGAAGGATACATAGAAATTGGAAATATACATATATACTCGTACATAGATATCCTACAGATAGTAAGAGAAAGTGCGTTGTTGCCAGAGTGTTTGGGGGGATATAAAAACGAAGCGATTTCGACTGCCAAAAAGTAGGCTGTTATATGTATAATAACTTTGTTTTTAGAGCATACTTTTAGGCGTAATTGAGAGCTATTTAGGCAGAGATTTAATTTTATTTCTCTGAATTCCGTGCCAGAACTTTGAAAGTTTTAGGGAGATTTAAAGAGAGATTTTATAAATTTGTAATAATATAATTATTATTATTATTAATCTAGAGAGATTTTAAAAAAGATTTTACAGAGATAATAAAGAAAATCCTAGGATATTTTAAGAGAGATTTTAAAATGTTTTAGAGAGTTTTTAAGAGATAATTTAAAGAAATGTTGGATATATTTTAAGATATCTTATGAAGACTTTAGATAGATTTTATAACGAATTTGGAGAGATTTTATACCGATATTAAAAAGATTTTATATCGATTTTAGAGACATTTTGCACAGATTATGAGAGATACTTGAAAATAACTATAAGAAGATTTAAAAAGATTAAAGATTTTAGGAGAGATTTGAAAAGAATGTTTAGAGTGATTTTAAGAGAGACTTTAAGCAAGATTAATTAGTAAACAAATCGGAAGTATTGTATATATTATATATTATATTATATAATTGATATAAAAATCTATAGAAAACGTTCCAAGACCCCTCACACCCTGACACAACGTCCTGCTCAAGAATGTAAAGATAGTAAATGGATTCAAAAGGTTATATGGGATATTAAGAAATACAATCGAAACTACAGAGATCAGTATACAGAGACCAACTTAATATATACGATATATATATAAGATAATATTAATGACTATATATACGATAAAGAAGACTGAGGATAGGGATCCTACAAATATTTAATAATTTATTTATAACGAGTGATGAATGTGGATGGAAAGTTCGTTCGTTGCAATGTTGCATAATTAAATGTCAGAGCTTTGAAAGAATAAAAACAACATACAACTGAGGGAAATGCGAAGCGGAAAACGGAAAAGCGAAGACAATTGAAAACTTGAAAATACGTTACGAGCTTTTGCAGTTACAACCGCAAAGCTCTCGCAGATACATATATAACTTAAAAGGCCAAAATCGTGAGCTTTGAGCGAAGGGGTGACACCCAGGGAATTGCATATTAAAATGTTTTTCTTCTTTTCCTTTCCTCTCTTTTTTTTCTGTATTTCATTCGTGTTAAATGTGGCTTGAAAGCTCTTAAGCGCCCCGATTTCCCATTTGATTTCCCGCCCAGCTATCTGCTCTATTTTTCCCTGTTTGTCTTTTCCGCGTGGGAAAGCTTTCGCAAAGCTTCCATAAATGTTTTACCGCTTGGCGTTTTTCCCCAGACTATTTGCCGAAAGACAGACAGACAGACCCAACGCAATTATCTATAAAGACTGAAACGGAAAATGGCAGAAGGGGGAAAATGCGGGAAATGGCGGAGGGGAGGCGTGAGGAAAAAATAGGAAAACGCGACGGCAAATGTCAAAGAGTGAAAACATTCATCAATCATGGTAAGGTCACTCTTCCAGCATGAAGAAAGCGATATTATTTTCGTCTATATATAATATATATATTTTCATTCCTGGTTTTTCCACCGCTTCTCTTCATTTTCTTCGTGTTTTTCTTTTTTTTTTAAGGGATATTTATGGAAGACAGCGCAGCAAAAGCGGCAAAAGTTCAGACGTTTTGGGCGTAAATTGATATTAATTATAATTATATTCCCCTCGGTATGAGAGATGAAAGATATGGCCTTGCCTATTGCCCTTTGGTATTTCTGTATTTTCCAAGGGGCGGGGGCGGAACTTAACAATTCAATTGCCACATGAATAATCAAACAGAGAAACAGAGGCTTAATTATGGAAGAAAAATATATATTTTAATGCCTGAAGAATCTCCAGCAGTTTCCCCCACTCCCCTGAATCAAATCTCGTGTAAACAAAATATTAAATTATGCTTAGGAAAAAAGTTCACCAACAACAACAAAAATAATAATTATAAAAGCAAACGAAATAATTGTTGAGCCAACGCGGCGTATGAGCAATATTGATTTTCCCTAATTGGATTTTAGCGCGCGAAAAACGCTGGCAGTCAGAACAAGAAATGAATTGAACGAAAATAAACCAAGAAAAAAATATAGAAAAAACAATAGATATATAAAGAAATAGGAAAAAGTACAAGCAAATCATTACAAATAGCTTCGGTCCAGCGTGTTTTTATGATTATTAGAAAACATCTTGGAAATAAATAAACTGAAATCCGAGACTGGACATAAAAAACATCTTGGTGTTTATGGCGATGAGTAATGGGCAAACGATTTAGCATCTCGGCTAGGCATTTCTCACTGTGGGCGATGAATGAGATCTTTATGGGCCACACAAACAGGGATTCACTTTTGATAGTTAAGGAGCTACTCTACTGGTTGTGTTTTTACGATCTATAAGAATGTTTAAGCATTTCTTAAGAAATATCTGGGCTGCAGTTGATTGATAAATGAGCAGGGTCACACGGTTTAAGGTTTGGATGAACCTTTTGTAAATTAAAATTTTACTTTACTTGTACGACTTTAAATTACAAATTTGTATTTACTTTTTAAAATTGTAATTTAGACATATTAATTTCTAAGCAATATCTGGGCTTAAGTTAACAGGGCCACACTTTTTAAACTTTAATTCCAGATGGTCACATCAAAATTAATAATTTATGAAGCTAAACCGTTTGTAAAATTTTAAAGAGATCTTATCATTATGTTTTTTTTTTTAAAGAAATTTTTTCCTTAAACATATTATTTAAATTAAAAAACTTATCAAAGTTTGGTACTGCCTGCCTGAAGAGATATGCTAAGAATCTGTGATTTGCCGGTATGAACACAACATCCATATATCATATAGCTAAATATATATATATTTGTATATATAGTGCGCTATTAAGTGGCTACAAAACATCGAATTTACACTATACGGGTATATACTTAAATTTATAATATATGTAGATGGGGTTACACAGGGACATTTATGATTTAAGGAACGTAAGTATGTACAGGGAACTGCCTAGGAATGTATATCGGAATATATCGAAATATTTAAATATATTGGATAAATCTTATTAATTGCATATTTATCTTTCCGATTATACAGGTTTGATATACTATCAATTTATTCGATTTATGATATATATATTGAGAAAGATATCGTTTTCCCTTAATATATCGATATATTTCGCCATCCCCATTCAGTACTAGAGACGCCATGAGCGTAGCCATTGACTTTGGTTATTATAATTAATTGTAATTTATTTAATTAAATTTAAACAAATTTAAGCTTGATAAGGAGCGAATGGGGTGTCTCTAGCAGCTATTTCTCTCCTGTAGGCGAGGGCTGAAGGCTACAATCTGTGGGGGACACTGGGACATTGGACAGTAGATTTATCTTTCGGCTCACCTGCTTAAAGGGCCGCATGCCGCCGTTGATCCTCAGGGAGTCCGCTGCAATGCCAGCGATGCCGTCGCCAGAGCTCTCCCGGAGCTGCTTCAGCGACACATTGGGCACCGTGTGCGAGTGAGAGTGCGAGTGGCCGACGCAGGCGGAGTGGGGGCCACAGCAGACGATGGCCGTGGTGCTCGATTCTGGCTGCGAACTCTGCCGGATTATCCGGGATCCGTTCGTGGGCGACGATGTGATGAGGACCGGAGGTGGCACCTGCTGCTGCTGCTGGTGGACTACTTGGAGCTGGTGTTGATAGTGTTGCTGCTGCTGCTGTTGCTGATGCTGCTGCTGCAGCTGGAGCAGCATGGATCCACTGAGATTGCCCTGGCCCTGGAAGGCGCTCTTGACGCTGTCGCGCGAGGCACTCCTATCGATCTGCCCGCGATCCGCAATGGAGCTGGACATGGGCGTGGTGGAAGCACGACGGCTGCAATTGCGGCACGCCCGGCACCGACTTGGAGCGCTGGGCGGTATGCTCGAGGCTAGATTTTGATATGATGAAGTCCCCAAGTTGGGATGGCTGCCGGGACCGGGACCAGGACCGGGGCCGGGCCCAGGACTGGGACTATGACTATGGCTATGGCTGTGACTGTGGCTGTCGCCGGGCTTCAGGCTTAAATTCATAATTGATATGGTCTGTGGTTGCTGTTGGTCGTTGGTCTGGTCTTGGTCCTCCTCGTGTACTTCGATGTCAGGCACTAGGCTCGTCCGGAGCAGTCCCTGCTCCACATCCTCGTCGTGGGGATTCGTAATTCCGCCACCGCCACCACCGCCGCCGCGCATACTCTCCTCGGAGCCCATCCTCGCCTGCTGCGACTGCTGCGGACTGGTCAGATATGTGGAAGTCCTATCCTGGCGCATCAGCGTCGGCTTGCTGGCCTGCGTGCTCCCGGCACCCGAGCCCGTTGCCGTGCCCGTTCCCGAACCCGCCACTGAGCCGCCGCCAGAGCCCGTGACGGACCCGGTGGCGGAGCCAGTGCCGGAGCCCGTCGAGGAGGTGGAGGTGGCACCGGTTGGTCCATTTGTGGAGCTGCTCTTCACCTGCCGGAGCAGCGCCGTCCGTCCGCCGCCGACGCGCGACGGATTGGGATTTTGGCTCACCAGCAGCGAGTCCGTTTCCTCGGAGCTCACGTAGCCCGAGTTGGCGGTGTCGTTCAGCTTCTGAATTGACATCTGCAGGGAGAAATTAAATATATATTAATTATAAGGGCGGCATGAGTTTTTCCCACGCTGGGCAGACTTTAATTTAATTTGAATTTAAATACAAAATTTTTTTTTAAGAAGCGGTGTTAAGCATTAATATGTAAGAAATTAATAAATATTTAAAAATATAACCCCTTAAATTTTGTTGTAAAAAATTGGTACATTTTTTGCCTAAAAATCTTTAACTTTTTAAAGGGTTTTTTGATCATAACTTGGCTTAAACTCAACCGATTTCAGTATGGTTTGGTTTTTTCTTCTTGGTTTTTTTTGGAAGAACTTTTCTGCATTCAAAACTCGATTTCTTGTCAATTTTCGACAATTTTGACGATGTAAATTTTGTTCTACAAAATGGGTACATTTTTAAGATTATTAATTTTAAAAATTAAAGCGTGTATCGTATGTTAAGGCAGTAGGCAACAGTGCGTATGAGTGATGTTACCAACTATGCGTATGAGTGATGCAGTTGGGCTTGTTCCTTAAAATCCTCTTTAAGGCTAAACTAATCTTTAACTAAAGCCTATAAAAAAAATAATAGCATAAGAGAAGGTAAGCTGCCACCATAAAATGCAGAGCAAATTGAAGGCCAGCAGAGGCTTAGAAGGGAGGAAAAGGGGGTTTGAAAGCTGCGGCCAAGCTTTCCGGGACCAAACTCTATAGTTTCGAGGAGTTTTGACACTGACAAAGAACTGATAAGCCACAAAAGCTTCAAAGCCACCAGCGCCACATGTGGCGAGGTGGGAAAAAGCTTGTTGACCGCAAGTCACCTACAGCATGTGTGCCGCCCCCCTCAAAAAAAATGGAAAAGAAAGAACAATTCTCAAATATGTAACAAATGAAAATCAATACTTCAGCTATAAATACGAAAAAGAATTGTAAATTATGCAGGCACAGTTATGCAGAACTTTGTAAGGTAAAGAGAAAGAAAATAAATGCAGTTGAAGAAATTTAACTATATTTTAATTTAAAAAAAAGTTTAAAAAACTAATACTCTGTGAGGTCGACTTAATAAACAACTGTTTCTATTATAATTAAATTGTATGAAACAGCGAAATTGCATAGATACAAGGAAAGCATGGTCACACTCGATAACGCTTTTCCCTAGATGGTCACACTGCATTTATATAATATTCCATTTGTCTTTATTTTATTTTTATATTATTCTTTCCTTTATATTCCAGTGGACTTTTTCAGTTTCTTTTTGTTACACAAAAAGGACAATTGAGGCACCTGCTAAAAATGTGAAAATTTGAACACCTGCAGAGCAATGGGATAGATATATGCATGGATATATGTACATACTATATATATATATATATATATTTTGCAGGTATGTACATACAGTACGGAAGACATATATAAATCCATTATACGTTTGCATGTCGAGCGTGACGCTAATAATAGTTGGGGGGCCCCACAGTCCGGACCATAACGGACGACTCCGTGCCAGGCGAAGCGCCAAAGAAACTCAGATACGGATACATAGATACATGGATATACAGATACAGATACGAATGCGAGGAGTACAAAGCACTTGGCAAAATAATCATTTAAATTAAATAAATAAAAGTAACAAATAAATATAGACTACACTTTTTTGGGGTTCCTTGTAAACGAAAAAATGGCCGATAAATATGTATTAATTAAATATAGCATATAAATAATATGGTAATTAATAAATATGGTTTTTTAGTTAGTAAAAATATAATATTTTTGTTGAATAATTACAAGGACTTAGTAGTCTAAATATTTTAAAAATCATTGAGGGAAATCCCTAAATTTTACGATCTAGTAGGCCTTGGAATCGAATCGCCCCATCTGTCATGTGACCTAGCTAGACGAGCCCCCAACAGAGCTCAGTTTATATCGACACCTCCTACCGGCAACATCAAAAAATAAAAAAAAATCTTCTTTCCAAAATTTTCAGTCAACAAATTTTTATAATTTCTATTTATTTATTTTGATTTTGAATATTACGTTTAAGTTGAAAGTGAATAATCTAGTTTTAAGTTGTTAATACCCTAGGTTTAAGCATAAATTGAAATTGCCTTTTCGATGAGTAAGTATACCCAAGAAGCAAGCGTAATTGCATACACTGAGCAAAAAAAATAATTGAAAAACCAACCGCAGCGAATAAAGACTTACACATACATGCAGTTAAGAACATGATTACAAGAAATCTACACTATACCTATGCCGATAAAAATGGAATCACCACCCAGATAGGTAAATATATACTATATATTAATATTATATACCATAAAGAGGATTGTAAAGAGTCGAGGAGAACGCAGTAAAGGAACTACTGAAACTATGCTTCAAGGACAAGGACAAGGACCATAACAAGAATCATTAACCATTAACGATAACCGTAACCAGAACCATAACGAGAATCATAACTGAAGATAACCTGACGAGATCCAACTAGTAATGCACAGTCCTAGGAACGCAAGGGGACTTTGGGGACACAATCGCATGGGCTTAGTAACGATGACTACGGGTGTACGAGAAGGGCGTTAGAAACAAGGCTAGAAAGAAAGTGAAGAGTCAAACAAAAAACCATAAAAAAATAGTAAAATTCGAAAAATTAGCCCAACAAAAAAATCAAGCGCAACAAACACAAGAAGACGAACCCCAAAATTTGTGAGCTCTAAATGAGAGGAGAACCCAGCCAAGGGTCCGAACCCCCAAAACCCATGATCGCAAATCGATGGTATGTATAAATGCTGTAGATTTAACATGGCAAATCAATAATTTTTTATTGTGTTGCCAGATTAACCATCAGATCAGACCAAACCACACCAGAAGCAGAGGTCTAGTGGGCAGAAAAGATGTGAGCTAGTGATCCTAGCTGGGGCCTCCACAATATATTTGTATACAACCTATTTGGCTTACAAAAATACACCTAAAAAAAAAAGGTTACTTGTTTTAGGGGCTAGCTTAGGGACTCGATTGCAAATTGCTTCATCGGTAACGTATCGGTTAGATCTTCTCTCATTCTATCTCTCTTGGTTGAAGTGGGAGCCAATTTTTCTCGAAAAGCGTTCATTCCTGTCTCTCGCTACATTCAAAGAGGTCTCGGTTCGTCCCTCTTCTATTTTTCTCTCTACCTGTGGGTGCTTTTCTTTTACTATTCGAAAAGATCTCTCTGGCTCTCTGCAACTCCTTATTCCTCTCTGACCCGCTAGCACTCGGAGAGAGAGCTTTGGATTTTTTCTCTGAGCAAACAACCGTACAAAAACAGATATAGAACTCTCCTGTCACCATAATAAGAGTTCTGCGTCTACGTATTTATCCATATGAATTTGAATATATATTTTCTACCCTATATTTTATTTTTAAAAATCTCCACTTTTTCCCACAGTGTATCAACAGACGCCGTACGTGTTCAAATTGGGTTAAAATTCTTGGGATGGCAAATGCAATCGCATTTGGGGCCGCAAATGAATTCAATTGTTTATGAGCGCCCCCCCTTGATGGGATTTTCTATAAATAAGCATTGATTGATTTGTCAGTCACTCGGGCTTTTCATTTTCAGTCCAAACAAAAAACACAAAACAAAAAATAAAAATATAGAGCAGGGCGAAGCACATAATTGAGAAACAAAAAAGAAACGAAAATTTCCACATAGATTCGAATCCGGGAATAATTGAATAAATTGTCACTTTTTTAGCTTTTCTTGTGTTTGCACATTCAGCTTCTAAAAAGAACAGAAAAAAAAACAATAAATAATTGTGTTCTAGCTTAAAATGTTGTGGGTATTAAGTAAATTAACACACTGCTAAAATGCCTTCCAAAAGGAAAGTCGTGTCGGTCTCCTGAACATGAAGTTCACGCAGGTCAACAAGGAAAAGGTGGAAAATGAGAAAAGGGAGGCGGAGGTCGAGCAGGACGAGTCACTCCAATGAAATCAACATGAAGATGATCATCTCCAGCCCCAAATCCAGAACCCAGAGGTTCGGCTCCAAGAAGGACTTCAAGAGACAGCAGCACGGCAATGACCAGGCCTACTAATATCGGCCTTCAAGCTATTAAGGACTATTAATTGTTTACTCTTAAGTAGTCACACACACCAATCTAGCAACTTTAAAAATACTACTAAAAGTGGAGGAAAACAATAGAAGAAAACACCTCTTCTCTCGGCACGCTTTAATTCGATTTTTCGATTTAGATTTTCGGATTTCGCCCCGTTAAGTTCAGCCGATGAAATTTTAATCACGCCATTAAAATGATTGCTTTATCGCCCAGGCACGTACAGTGCGGGCCCAGCAGTGTAATTCATTTCGATAGCCCGGCGATTATTATCTCGTAAATATGTGTTAATTTGATTTCGGATTTCAACAGTTCAGTTTTAGTTAATTTATGAATATTAACCTGGAATATGAGCATATTATTAGCTAGCAGAGGAAAATTGGAAAACAGGAAATTAATAATAATTAAATTCTAAGTCAAGGCTAGTGAGTACTTTATATACTATTGCGCCATGAATCCGCTACTCTTTCATTAATATTAATCAATAGCTGTTCCCCTAATACTTCAAATAATAATTTACTTTACCCAGCAATCAAATTCGATTGCTTAGCACAACACACACAAATCACGGTAATCCAGAGACGCCCCAAAACGCCCTCCAACAAGTATTAAGCCATCAATCGTTTTTAGGCCCTGAACCGCACTGTACTGGGACGCAGTGTGAATGTCCTCCGTCGATGGCCAGAGGACACATCCCGGGCTCCTGCTGCCGGGTGCAGGGAATAAGTTAAGCCAGGAGCTGGTACCCAGTGCCTGGTGAGTGTTAACTGGGAGCCCAGGTGACCCAGATGTCATTCGGCACTCAGCGCTAAAACATGGCCCGCAAACGCAGCCTGGCCAATAACAATAAAGCCAACACGGGAGAGCCCCTTCGGGGGAGTTGGTGCTGCTGCTGCTGTCACTTCGGCACATTTCCCGTCAAATTATGCCTTTCTTGGAACCTTCAATTAAGTGCATTTTACTTGAGCGAGTAAAAGCCACTGCAATAAATTCTTCGGGAAGATGTTCTTCCAATTAAGCAAAACAGGCAGAAAAAGTTCATCAATAAAAATAATTCCTAAAAGAAACTGAAGAGATATTTATTTCTCAGCTCAACATTTTGTTTTTATAGTCGCAATATTTAGTTAACGTTCCACTCTGTCTCGTTCGCTCTTATTAAAACTGATAAGCGATAAGAGAGAGAGAGAGAGATGTAGGCGCAAAAGAGATACGAGAGCGAGATAGGGTGATGAGAGAGATGAGAGCGAGATAGTAGGAAACGAGAGATGAGCGCGAGATAGGAGGAAATGGGAGGTGAGAGCGAGATAGGGGAAAAAAAGAGAGATGAGAGCGAGAGAGCGAGATAGGAGGAAAAGAGAGATGAGATCTTAAGATCCTGAGAGAGCTAAAGGGAGAAAGTTCTTTGGAAAAAAGCTAGAAACCTTAGACAGCTAAAATATTTCTCACACAAAGAGCACACAATAGAGAGAGAGAGAGAGAGAGAAAGAGATATAGAAATACAGAGAGCTTTAAATATTAAAAATTAATCTCGTATTTAAAATCAGAAAGAGGGAGAGGAAAACATGAAAGCCAGATGAAGTAATAATTCGATTTCCTTATTAAAACGTTTCGGGGAAGATTATAAACCTTTTCCTTCCTGAAAATTCTCAAGTTAATATATATATTATTATATAATTAAATAAGGCTTAAGTTGTATTTGGAAAATCCGCCAGCACTGACAATGCCGCAAAACACAAAATAAATAACGGCCAAGAAATTTCTATTGTGTAATGGCCAGGTCCTCAGGCTGCTCCTGACAGCGTTGTTTAATGGCTGGCAACCATGGCTGGGGAAAAACCCTTCAATCTTCAATCTGCAAGTCCGGAGCTGTCCGGACTCCGCGTGTACAGATAAAAATTTATTGCACAACTCAAAATCACGGGGCTGGGTCCGGGTCCGGGGGCTCAGGGCTCAGGACTCGGGGCTCCTTTGGCTTTCAAGCAGGACCCTCTACATAAATTTCATTCGCACAACACAAAAATAAAACAAAACGAAAGGAAAAACGAAAACAGCAAAACAAGAGAATCGTTAACTTGGCCCGGTTTTATCCTGTAGGCCAGGATAACACACACAAATACAAATACGCAAAAAAAAAACGGACCACTCCACACCCAAAACACACCTGAACAACAACAATACGACCTCGTTGCATTCGTCAAAAGCGCTGTTAGCACAAGAAAAATAAATAAAAACTGCAGAAATGGGGGAAAAAATATGGAAAATAGGAAAAAAGGATAGTGAAGGAGATGCCACAGGAGGGGTCACCCTCTAATTGCACGGAAAATCGTCGACAAAAGCCACCAAAAGATTAAAAACCTCAACCCTCGGGGCCTCTGAACAAACAATAATCTCAGAGCCAAGCTGCTGCTGAGCCCAGGCGTAGTGGCCTTTTTTCCATGACCTTTAAGGAAAATCTAAATAAAAAATTGCATTCATTAATTTATGCTTAAAATGCAAAGGCTTTCCATTTAAATTAATCATTTCTTTTATTAATTTATGCTTATAATGTCAGATGTATTCTTCTTTAATTGCTAAAAATAATTATAATTAATTTGGGATAAAAAATGTGTGTTCTTTTTAATGTCTTTTGTGGATGAAATAGTTGAACGGTTTTAATTGTTTTTAATTAATAGCTTAGGGATTTAAATATTTTGTTATTTATTTGCCGAACTAATTCCTAGAATGACAGATTTATCAGACAATTCAATTTATTATTGCCACCTTCTGAATAAAGAAAAATAGCACTTGAGAAAATTAATTAAACCGAGCATGAAAATGTGTAATTGGCTTTAAATTTCATTTTCTAATCTCGGAATTAATTTATATATTTTAAATATAAAATATACTTATAAATAAATATGTACATAAGATGTCCATTACGTATATTATATTCTCCTCACTTTATTATAATAAAAATATATATGTTTATATGTGCTTCCCAACTCTTACATAAGTTTAAGAGACAACAATAGCAGCCAAAGGATGCCCCATTCCCTCGCTTAAAACACTCACAAAGGCTGCTAATCCACTTCAGGCCCCGGGTTCTAGACTTTGTCCTAAACTTGAATTGAATTGAATGATTGAAACACTTGCCTGGAGCAGCTCCATGCCTGCCAAGCTGTCTGGCCACTGAGAAGCGACTGCAAATCCTGACATTTTCGATATGGGTCTGACTTAACCCACCGCACAACGGCTGCCCCTGGCAAGTCTCCATCACGAAGTGTCCAAAAGAATAGTTGATGGACAGGCAGGCAGGCAGCCGGTGGAGTAAATACATGGAATAGAATAGTGAATCCTCGGCAGAGTCGAAGTCTATACACTCTCCTGATTCAGGTTTATATAGAGAAAAGTCGAGGGAATATATTTACATAATAATATTTTTCGGTTTTGGGAAAGCAAAAAGTAATAACATATCGATTTAGAATCGATATAAAATACAAAAATCGATTCAAAAATCGGTAATTTATATATTTTATAAATGTATATATTTATGACAGACTCAAAACTCTATACATCAATCAATATTGTGCAATAAATTCATATTCAGTTTGATCTGTCAATCTTTAACAGAAAATATTGAATACTGTATCGATAATTTACACAGAACTTGATACAAGACTCGTTTTTGTGTAATAAATCAATATTCGGTTTGATCTATCGGCCTAATGTAACATATTTCAGTCATTTAGCGATAATAACGATTTTTTTTATATTAATAGCGATTTTTTCGATTTATTAAACTTTACAGTATTTTTAATACGATATTTTAATCGATGCATCATATGGGACTTTTTTTATCGATATACATCCCTAGGTCCTTTTTAAAACGCTTAAACCCGGCTTGTTTGCCTAAGTAATAATTAAATACCTAAAAATTACAACTTCTTTATATTTCAATTTTTAATAAATAAATCTTAATATCCAACAAGCCTAGCCTGCAATTCATAATACCCTTTTGGCAAAGCCAAATCAAGTTAATGAAGCCATCAACGGAAAACCCTACTTACTTTACGTGTGTCAGGCTCTGCGATTGCGGGTTGCTATTTATATTTATATATGTATAGACTATGGGATATAGTAGACATATTATGCCCTTGGAGTTGGGGTTTATTCTTGCGTAATTCATGTGTCCCCGTTACCATTACCGTTCTAGCTTCCGTTCCCGTTCCCATTCCCATTCCCGTTCCCGTTCCTGGAGAATCGGAAAGCAAAGAAATTGTTTTGACAAGAATTGACATTGCTATCCAAAAGTTGTCGGCACCTGTCAAGATGGACGCCACCGATATACCCGCATATACTACGTGTAGTATATAGTATATAGTCGTGTGCATGCAATATAGTGTGTATTATAGACATCAAACACGGCCCGATATCTTGGGCATCTCTCTCTCTCCTGCTCCTGTGTGTGTAAAACAATTACACATGCCTGAGCATTTTTAATGGCCAAATGCGGGCGAGCTCCTCCACGCACTATGCTGAGTCATAAACGATTCTACCATTTTCCACATTTTCCCCATTTTCCCCATTTTCCTTTCTAATTGAGTGCGTATATACTTAACATATGCACACACTACAATTGAGGTGAAGTAAATAATGATTTGGGGATTTGAAAATGAAATTTTTAAAGATTAATTAAATAATTAATATTAGGTATGTGTTAAAATATAAATAATTTGGGATGTTTATTGTTAGGCAAAGTCCGATATATCAAACATATTGCAAACTCTATGTTCAAATTTATATGTATCGTAAAATATCGCATTTCGATAATATAAACTTTATTATCGAAAAAATATATCGAACAATTGTTTTGAAGTTATTTTTATATTCGGTTTCGGTTTACATATCGTGGATTTATTTCATAAATTACAATACATATCGTGGATTTATTCCATGAATTTAAATACATATCGTTGATTTATTCCATAAATTTCAATACATCTATGTGTGAATTTATCAACTTTTAAGAAAAATATAGAAACAGTCAAGATATATAAATATTCCTTATCATTTCTTGCACATTGAATAACGATTTATAGACTAGCTCGTCAAATATCGAAATAGTATTATATTATAATATAAATATTATATTATTTATTCCTACTGCCAAATTAAGACTGGATTTGATACCGAAAATTGTGTAACAAACTTCATTGTTTATCAGCATCAGCATCGTTTATTGCGAATTCAAAATCCCAAGTAAGTCCCTCGATTCCATATAATAAAACCCTAAATCAGTTATAATAATGAAATCAAAGGAGCTAGCATTCTCACAGATAATCTTAACATTCTAATCAATGTTTTCTTTTTTATTGTTGTTGCCGCACAATGGGAAAATTATTACCTAACCTCCGTCCCTCGGTACTTATCCAGGCGCCTCTCTGTTCCGGCGAATACAATGCAAATTTGCAGTGCTATTATCCTGTCCGCAAGCGTATGCTTTGTGTACATGCTTATATAGACACATTAACAATGTTGGGACAAAAAAAAATAACACACACACAGAAACGCTGTTTTCCTTTTTCGCCAAGTACAGCTTCGACTTGTACAAGTACCTTAATGCCCCCTCCGACCCGAGACCCGCGACCAACTGCCAGGCTTTTGAAAAGGGTATTAGCCACAGGCTGTGGGTTGGGGCCGAGGGTTGCCGGTTGCCGGTTGCGGGTTGAGGATTCTTCGGGTCTAGATAGACAGACGGGGAAATTGAATAAGCGAAGCGTTGGCAATATGGATATTCGGGTTCATTGCTTTGACATTGATGAGACAGGATACGGCTAGACATACACACACACACACTCAGAGCGGGCAAGGACGAGGGATGTGGGTTGAGGGGGTTGGTCGAACAAGGCACACTGAGAACATTGAGGTATAATTAATGAAATCACAAACGTTGGAGATGTAAAAGCAACTGCTAGGACATCTACCTAAATCTACGAAATATTTTATGTATAATATTAATGGTAGTTTTTATATACAAGCTTTTCTATATCATATGGTACTGATTAAATTGTAATCCTTGATTTACCGAATTTGAAATATAAAAAAATATCACATTTAATGCATATTATTTTTATTTTCATTGTAATAACAAGTACAATTTGTTGATTACATTTCTTTAAACAATTAAGACCTACTACCTCATATAATTAAGAAGTAATATTTCACTTGATAACTAATTACTCAAAATATTACTTCTTATATTGAAAGCAAAGGCAATCTAAGAATTGTCGACTTTTTAACTATCAAACCTAGTGAAATAATGAAGTATAAATTAGTATTTTGAAACCAAACTGTCAAAATATCGCCCTTTTATCGATAACAATTGTAATCTTTGACATCACATTTCAAAATATCAATAAACTATTTTATTTATTTTTATAAATATTTAACTTGACAACTAAATACTAAAATATCGTTTTAACTATCGATAATTGGATATAAATATAATAATATTTATCGAATTTTTAAATATCGAAAAGTATCAAATTGAAGTATTTAGTGTGAAAACTAATTACTAAACCCAGAATTTTGTTAAATTCAATTTATTTTCCCTGTGGGCAAGCACTCACAAAAAAGCACACACACGGACGGACAGACAGACGGACCTACAGACGGACACACGGACAAGGACTGTTGATGGACTTATGTAAATTGACTATGCAAACTGTATAAATATTTGATCAGTTTTCATTCCACCTCGCGCACTGTTGGCCGCAGAAATAAATGTATTTTTAAGTAGATGCAACCGCCACTCACACATGCATGCACATATTTATATTCATATATTAAATATACATAAATATATCCCAAACCTACATACATACAAAATCAATCAAGAGTAAATGGACGCGTCAAAAATCAGCAAATGTGAAATACTCACCATCACACCCTCCGGGGGGAGGGCAAAGGTTATGCGGGTCCTCCCACAGGACCCCAAAAAGCAAATGAAGCGAAAAACGAAAAGCGAAAACACAAAAAACGAAAGTCGGGAGGAGGAGGCGAGCAGAAAAGGAAAAGGCCCTCGGCCCGCAGGCAATCGATGAATTCATTTTTGGTATTCACCGAAATTGTTCAAACAATTATCGGTATGAATAAAAGACGTCCGAGCGTCCCTCTCCCACTGGCTCAGGATTTTTATGAATAGCAATCTTGTCAGGTCCCGAACAAGTCCTTCTCCATATAAATGAATCTAAGTTCTCGGTTATTCATAAAATTCAAGCGGACGGTGGAGTAGGCACCGGACACACAGAGCCTGAAAGAGGCAGCTGGCACACTGAAGTTGACTCAAGTGGTTTTGCTGAATTAATTATCGATAAACGCGATAACGATGCGCCTTTTTTATCAATATACAAAAAAAATAATAATAATAATAATTGCCCAAGTTTATGGATGGTTTTGTAGATAAGAGAAGCCCCTGCGAAATTATGACAAATAGTTATTATTGGTAACAGATTGTATACATATATTGGCCAGCTACTAATGCCAAATTAGCAATTGATTGGGCATTCTTTGCCTAAATCTCCAGCTTATTCAACAAAGCAATATAACGCTTTAATAATATATACCTCATAAAATTCCTAGCTAGTTAAATCATTTTGAAAAACTGTTTAAAAATATCCCACAGAAATCGTTAGTGATTTTAAATCAACTCAAAAGGCGCTTAAAAGTAGAAAATATATTTCTTTAATAAAAACCAACAATAAAATTCTAAAATACGTATAAACAAATAATAAAAAGAAAGGAGCTAACTTCGTCACACCGAAGTTTGTATACCATTCGATCTTTGGAAAAAAAAAGTGAGGGGTTACATCGTACAAATTTTAAAAACTTTTCAAAAAATTAGAAATCGAGTTTTGAATGCAGAAAAGTTTTCCTATAAAAACTAAGAAGAAAAAACCAAACCAGACTGGAATCGGTTGAGTTTTAGCCAAGTTATGAACAAAAAACCCTAAAGGTGTTTTCGATTTTTAAGCCGAAAATGTACCCTTTTTTCCACAAAAAAAGTAAAAAAGTGTAAAAATGTTAAATATTTTTCAAAAAATTAGAAGTTGAGTTTTAAATGCAGAAAAGTTCTCCTATAAAAACTAAGTAAAAAAAACCAAACCAGACTGGAATCGGTTGAGTTTTAGCTAAGTTATGAACAAAAAACCCTAAAGGTGTTCTCGATTTGTAAGCAAAAAAATTCCACAAAAAAGGTAAAGAGTTACCAAAATGTTTAAAATTTTTCAAAATATTATAAATTTATTTTGAATGCAGAAATGTTCTCCTATAAAAAACAAGAAGAAAACCCCAAACCAGACTGAAATCGTTTGAGTTTTAGCCAAGTTATGAACAAAAAACCCTAAAGGTGTTCTCGATTTGTAACCAAAAAATTTCCACAAAAAAGTTACATCGTCAAAAATGTTTAAAATTTTTCAAAAAATTATAAATTTAGGTTTGAATGCAGAAATGTTCTCCTATAAAAACCAAGAAGAAAAAACCAAACCAGACTGAAATCAGATGAGTTTTAGCCAAGTTATGAACAAAAAACTCTAAAGGTGTTCTCGATTTGTAAGCCAAAAATGCTGATCAAGAATATATATGATTTATAGGGTCGGAAATGTCTCCTTCACTGCGTTGCAAACTTCTGACTAAAATTAAAATAACATGCAAGGGTATAAAAATCAGTTACTTAAAAGTATAATTAACTAAAATCAAGGCAACCCCCAAATTCGCCACATTTTCAAGGCGTGCCCCGCCAATAATTGACTTTCAGTTCCGAATTTCCCAGAAAAATATGGCAAGTACAACAAAGGCAGAATAATATAAAGAAATTATGGCAATATGGAGCTACAGTGAATGATGAAAAATCAAGAAATCAGAGATGATGACTCGTCGACTATGACCACAAAGCATATACAAACATACCTATAGCCAACGTATATGACGCAGACACTCGCCTCCTCCGCGCCTCCTCACGGACACAAGTGAGTGAATCGTAATGAGTTTTGAAATGTACACCAGGACCGTTCGGTGTCATTACGGGCCCCGACCTCATCACTGCCATTAGCATTCAAAGTCTGGGATATGTACCTCCTCGCTCTCGACAAGAATATTGGACCGAGATGGGTCGGTTAATTGGAGCGCATGATTGATTACAGTTTCCATTAATTACGCTCACTTTGCTCGCTTTTTCTGGTCATTAACCATTCAGCGGAGGACTCTGGGAGCCACGGCGAAATAAGGGATCGGAACGACATCGACATTTAAAATTCAAAAGATAAACGAATGAAATAAATCAAGATTCGATCCGGAAATAAATGCAATTTTCCATTAGCCAAACAAAGAAGCTACTTAAGATTCCCAGGGGACACATATTTGGGAGTTCCTGGTGAGTAGATATTTCTGGGCATGAGAAATGGGAATGGGAATTGGGAACGCGACTGACTGGGCGCTAAGTTCGGGAATCGGGTTCTATTTATGGCAAATTCCTACATCGCACACGTATTTCACATTCAACACGATCGCTGCCTCCTATACAAGTGCATTCGGAACGAAACGGACGGAAGGCTGCGACTGCGACTGGGACTGGGACGTGACGGGACCTGTCGCATAAGGAGACATACGGAATGAAACGGCAGCACTGTGTAGAAAGCGAAAGCCAAGAATGATTCGCAAAAATAAAAGTTTCAAAAGTTTTCAAAAAAGAATGCAAACGAAACTAAAATTCGAGGGGAAATTGGAGAATATTTCAAAGTGTTGTAGTAGTTTTCTTTTCATAAAAAGTTTATTTGATGTATTTCTCGTTAATAGGTTGGAAATAAACACAATTGACATTCTATTTACAGTAGCTGTGGCTTTTTTTCGCATTATATTTCAATTTCTATGTACATATCAAGTTTATGATCTTTGTTATTTACAATAAAAATAGGCAATGTCTATTTTGGGCTTTAGCTAATGGTTCTTTGGCGGAGGGTAATTAACAACTATTATTCTGTTTTAGTGCCTTTCGAAACATGAAAGAGCGTTTAACAACTGGGAAACAAGATAAATAGAGACCATAATTTCTATAAAAAGTGTTTGTATTTTGGGGAAAATTCCATTAAACATAATATATTTTCCACATTACTCACTTATAGGGTAAGTTATTTTACAATTAGCCTACTTTAAAAACTATTAAACTTCTAGTAATTGTCCTATTCCGGGGGTTCTTCTCCATACAAAAAAAAAAGGTCAGACCGGCATAAAGTTTTCGTTTTCGTTTAAAGTTCAAACCCCCAAATGGTCTTAAAGCTGCACACACCCAGCATGCTCAATAATTTATTTTTAGTTATGTTTTTCGGGTTTTCGACCGCAAACTCAATTTGGGCTCTTCATGAATTTTCCATGTGCGTCAAAGGAGGAACAGGAGCGCATTGGCACAGAGAACAGGAAAAGGGCTGGGCGTCTATCAGTCATTGTTTGGCTGAGCTTAAATCTTTCATATTCCGCTTTCAAGGACCCAAATCCGTATGCATTTGCATGACCGACCGCAAGCCCAAGCCCATGTCATCGGCATGGAAGGACCTTCTCTTTGGCCCGTCTTTGATTGCACAGCACTTGAAAGCTCCTGTTACTACTCTGCCTCCGCTACCCCCAAGGAACTGCTCTTGTTCTAATTCAACTTCTGGTTCTGGTTCGGGTTGCGGTCCTGCGGTCCTGTGGCTTGTGGTTGGCCGGCCCAGCAGGGCCTAATCTGCATAACTGCACAGAGCCAAAATGTCAAGTATTTCGCACTTGAAGTCATTCCCAGGGTAGGGCTTACATTTATTAGAGACTCTACAGTAATTAGGGGTAAGCTAAGGAGATTTTATACCTATGACCTATGACCCACACATTACAAAAGATTCTTAATACTTAAAATTTACTTCAAGGGGAATTATAATGGAGAGAACCATCTAGTATGGTCGCATTGATAAACGAGTCCTTAAAAGAGCTATTAAAAGCGATGCCACTTCATCTGGCTCCTTAACTTGGTGCTTTCTTTTTATTTCTCCTTCTGCAACTGGCAGGAAAACTAGTGTAAATGGAATTTCCCCTTTGTACAACTTGGCTTTCTACGCTGCTCGCCGAGTGACGCTCTTACTGTGCGAGTACGTATATGTGTTAAGTCTTTAATTAATTCTGTTTGAGCCACTTGATCTGGGTTTTAGCCGGGCTTTTCTCTGTCTACGAGTGGTTGTGTGTGTGTGTGTGTATGCCAACTGCAGCTGTGAATTGAGGAATGCGCACACATAACTCATTTAGCATTCACGCTGCTTTCTCGCTCTCCTCCTTGGCTCCTTGGCTCCTTTGTTCTGCACTCTCTCGCTCCCTGCTCCCGGCTCCCTTCTCCCTGCTCCCTTCTCCCTGCTCCCTTCGCCCTGATCCCTGCTCCTTTCTGACTGCCCCTTCTCAGGGCTTGCACTTTGGTTACAGTTATAATAGCTTTGTGTTGGTATGCGGGATTTGTTTTGGCGTTAGGGGGTGCAGAGTGCAGGGCGGTGTTTGTGTACAGTGAGTGGTTTGTTGTGTGTGGGTTGCTATCCTATTGCGCTTTGTTGATATGTGCTCTGCAGTGGTATTAGTGGTTAGTAGTATGTAGTGGCAATAGTAGTAGAAGTGTTAGTATATAGTAGTAGCTGTACTTACTTTAATATTGGGCGACGCCTTTCAGCAATGTTCGTTGTCGGTTTTGTTGTTATTGGTATTGTTATTATTGTTGTTGTGACTCCTTCAGTTAATAGCTGGTCCCACTGGAGTTGTTGTCGTTGCTGCTGCTGGTGGCGTTCGCCTGATGATAAAATCGGCAATGTTTGGCACGCGCGTGTCACTGTGCTGGTATACCAGGCTGCTGCTGCTGCTGATGTTGCTGCCGCTGCTGCTGCTCGTCCATATTGCCATTTATGCACTTGCATGTGTAGGTGTGTGTGTGTGGTGTGTGTGTGTGTGTGTAAACGCGCGCGACAATGACGGACCACAAAACGGTTTTGGTATTCGGTGGACTTATGTAGTTGGAAAGTGCAGTTGCTTCTCCTGCTGTTGTTGTTGTTGTTCCTGCTGACGAATTGGTTGCTGCTGCATTTTGTTTGGCATTTCCATTGGCCGCACTCGGGCGCCCTTGCCTTCACTTGCTTTGCTTTGTATTTGCTTTTTCTTTTATTTTCTTTTTTTTTAACTTTTATATATTAACTATAGAATAACAAGAAAAAAAATTAGTTTTGATATGTTTATTTATATGCATCTATAGATATGTCTCTATTTGTGTGTTTGCATGTCTGTGTGTGTGAGGACGCGACACCCAAGACGATTCACGACGAAAAGAGCATTCAACTCAACTCCGCTGCCGCTGCTGCTGGTGATTTTTTGTCGGTTTTTCTTTTGGCTCTATTAATTTGGACGTTTTTTATGCATTTCTGCCTGTGTCTATTTTTACCGCTCTCTCTTGCTGGCCCGAGGGGGAGTTGCAAACTTTCCGAGAGCCAAGTGCCCAAATGCTGATTGCAGTTGGCAAAAGTCAAAAACTTTGCTCACTGCCCTCGGGCTGTCGCTCGCTCGCTGGCTCAAAAGTAACGGCACTAAGCCGCTCTGATTGGCGGCGATCCTCTCTCTGACTCTCCGACCTTCTTGGGTAGTGTGGCTCTCACACGATCTGAGCTGCTGTTTCTCTCGTTGTCCTGATGTTGCCAGTTACTGTTTTCTTCTTTCAATTGTTTGGACATACGTTTCTGTATGTGTGCGAGGTGAGTTTGTGTATGAGGGCTTCTGTTAAAGTTTCTGCAGTTTGTTTTTGCCGTATTAATTGTTTGTTTTTGGTTTTTAATTTGGTTTTTTGTTTTTCGGTGTTGCCTGGTGTTCTTTGTTATTTTTGAGTGCGCGACGACAACGTAGACTTAGAAGTTCTCAACACACAGCCAGACAGACAGACAGACACAGCATATAACGGGACGGAGGGCGTCCGTCTCGCTTTCACGTTGATGTTTCCGTTAGTGTTGTTTGTGCGATACTGACTCAATTTGTTGCTCGGCACCGTGTATATAGCGTCGTCGTCGGCACACGCATTCCCTTGCTGCTGCTGTGCTGCTTCTCCTGCTTCGCTCTGACTCGGCTGTCGGTCGGTTGGTCGCCTCGTCTAACGGTCGCTCTCTCCCTTCTCCCTTCGCTGCTGCTGCTGCCATTGCCTTTCTGCCTCTCTGTCTCTCCTTGTGGGCGGGAAGTCGTTTAGTCCGCCAGCGGCGGCGACACTTAACTTGGTCTTCCAAAAAGAAAAGGGGGGCGGAGGTTGGGTTAAGTACCAAGTTCCGTTGGCTATACAATTTAAACCCATAAAGGTATGCTACCTTTTTCCAAACGAAATTGTCTTCCGTTTTTGACGCCAAGTCATAGATTTAATTTTTAAAATTAAAATTTTATATTTTTTTAATAAGGATTTTTATAAATTCCAGCTTGATAAATACCTTCAAAAAATATTTAATTACGTCTCACATGGCGTATGAGTAATCCGGGTGTAGCAACCCCCCTGCGCCGCCACTGGACTGCCACTTGCCACTTGTGTGTGCCCCGAAAAAAAAGAACGGCATATAACGGCACTTCGTAGGATGCATGCAGCGCCGGGAATCGGGAGTCGCGACTCGGAATCGGAGTTAAAAAAACAGAATCGGAGTTGGATCGGAATCGGAATCGGAGTCGGCGACGAAGTTGGAGCCTCGAGAGCAACAGGAGCGGAGTTCAAAAAGTTCAAGGACTATATCTATATGTCTAAAAAATTAAAATAAAGCCTCGTCTAGAATTAGTTTATGTATTCTACAGATACAGATAAGGTTACATGATAACCCATTAGCCACGATATCTGTGCACAAGTAGTCATAAATTATAGTAAAAGATAATGATCTGATAACATTTGAATGTCAAGGGCTATCACCTTGTTTGGCCTTCAATTTCAATATAATAATAAAAAGCAATATAATACTATAATATAGCTTTTAATATCTGATGTTTTTGATGGATTTATGCTTTTGGAGATCTCCAAGACTACTAATTGCTGTGTCTTTGCGCTTTTTGACACCTGAAAGACATTTTTTGCCATAGGGGGTTAGTGGGTCAGGTCCGTCCCTGGCCTTCGGGTTCAGGTTCGGGTTTTTTTTTTTGGAAGTCGGCTATGGAATCGGGTTCGGAATCGGGTTGTTGTCGCTCCCCGAGTTCCGTTGCGTCACCGGCGTTTGTTAGTTGCCACCTCTTAATGGGGGGTTTGGGGATTGCGGGGAGCGGAGGTGCAGTGTTGAGGTAGCTGCGTGGTAATGGTGAATTTATGGTTCTGTGGGCGGGAACAGATGGGTGGGGAGAGAAAGCTATGGAGAGTGGAAGTGGGAGAGAAGAACGCTCCTGGCGCTTGAGGCTAACGGTGGTTGTTGATGCTTGTTTTTGTAATTCCCATTCACATTGTATCCCCATTCCCCCCACTCCCCATTTTACCATTTCCCGTTCTTCCGTTTTTTTCGCTGCTTTGTTTTGTATGCGTTTTCGGTTACAGCTCGAAACTGGCACGAGTCAACTTTTATCGTACCAAAAAAAACACTATACACACACACATGCCACTCAACCGCACACACACAGATGCGGTCAACAAAATATTATGAAAAGAGCTTACAAAAAAATATATAGTATATGAAATCTTTGGCAAAAGTCCTTTGATTTGGCTTTTGTACTCAGGTTATACCTTTTAAATTTCAAAAAAAAGGTTTCTTTTCTTTGTTGCAGGGCATAAGGTAGCTAGGAACATGTGGGGACATAAATGTTGCTAGAGAAATGTAGCTAGCAACATGTTGAGCATCACATCAGAAGCTCTAAATCTTGCCTGGTGATTATAATCAAGAAAATCAAAAATGTTAGAGCTTCCAACTTTTTTACTGAAATGTCCCAATTAATAAGGTATGTAAATAAATCGGTTATATGGGGTCATAGAGGTCATCTTCTGTCTGTTTTCGTTACCCTTTGTGTTCTAAATTTCTTTTTCTCATCTCTCTCTCAAGCTAAAATTGTCAGTTTCCTGACAATTAATAAAGTTCTGCTAATTAGGTTCGCCACAAGCTCTCCGGTAATTAATTACAATCGCTTGATTGGAAAAGTTATCCATACGCTGGTCGTATGTGCAAAAGTTTTTAAGCGCGGAAGTTAGCCCCAACCATAATGATTAAGTTATCAGCACAATTATTTTGGAGAAAGTTATAATAACCTTATTAGCTTGGACGCAGCTGTACATATACACAGAGGGAGAGAGAGAGAGAGAGACACACATGGACATTGATTTGGCATTTGTTTTTGCAGTGCCTCTTTTGACTTAATGCCACGATTATTATTGCAAAAACAGGCTAACTAAAATGGCAAAAACAAGCAGCATAAAACTAAAAAGCTTTTATTTTTCCCCATGGGGAAATGCGGAAAACAAAACAAAATTCCGGAACAAGGACTGAAAGCTGACAATTTCGATTTGAGGTCTTATGTGGGATATCCCTGACTTTACCTGGCTTACCTGCCTATTACTTGCCTTACTAATATATAATATATTGATTTGTTGTCCAGCCCACTGCTCCTCTCAACCATTAAAATTAGGAGATATCGTTGTACATACATAATTTATAAAAAGACCCCCCCCGATGGTGTGTAGTAGTTTTAGGCCTCCCAAATACAAAGTTATTCAAGCGAAATAAGTTAAGGGACGGTCCCCTTTGGCTTCTGGCTTGTTTCCAAAAATACACCAAATCAATAAGGCTCAGAATAATACATATATGTATGTCTGTACACACACACACTTGGTTCCATCACTAAAGGGGTTAACAACTATTAACAAGAAATAATAAGTAACAAAAGCCTAAAGGTAATCTGAGATTTAAAAGCTAAATTTTAATATTTTTAAAAAGTTACCTAATTTTCTTTGGATTCAAAAATGTCTTTTCACCTGACATACTGATATTTATAACCCCAAAACCCGACAGGCTACAAATTGTATCTGTCCCATCATTAGCTTTCCCCCTCGAAAAACAGGGAGGGCAATGATAGAGGTGACTGGGAAAGGAAAGGATCCGATTATTGGGGCCCGGCGCAGTTACGTACCATCCGAAAATTGGAGCACATTAATCAAACCAATTAATATAGCAACCGAACAACGGAAAAAGGTCAACCAGGGGAGGCTCATGGAGAATCACAGGGGCAAAGAGTGGGAAGTTTGAAGGTGCCAGCCCCGGCATTAACCCTACTAATTTTCAAAATGGAAATGCCTTTACAGGCGGTTGGTTGGCAGAGCAGGGCCGGGGGCGAAAAATGATTAACGAACGAAGCTTGCGACAGACAGCATATAATAATTTATTGATACCAAGCACACACACTCACGCATTCTCTCACCCACCCACACACTCACACACACACACGTGCCGGCGAAGGACTCTCGCAGGACCTTTGAGACCTCGCTGTTCGCCTCGCCAGGTGACTGCCGTGGTCAAGGGCTCCGTTGCCATACAAGTTTTCCACGAACCCGGCAGCTAGTTTGCTGGCTTCCTGCAAACAGTAAGAGAAAATTTCATTTAAAAAGAGAATATTGCAAAGGAAAATAAAGTTAATTAATTAATTAATTAATAATTTTAAGTTAAATTTTAAGTTCCCACAGCCCAACTTCTGTTGTTAGTGATACAAAAGTAAAAGTACCTGTAAAAGTACCACAAAATTTCCCCCAAAAATTATTGAAAATATCCTAAAATCCCACATGTTTTTAGTTAAATACACTTTTGTATCTAAAAAAGTTAATTTATATCAAATTATTGTTAAAAATAAAAACGAAGGAAAGATTATTAAAAATATCAAATAATTCTTCTTAAGGTTTTTAAAAACACTTTGGGATATTTCTAAACTATTTCATAATAAATATTCCTGGTAATCATAGCTAAAAAAGGGAATTCATTTGAATGTTTCATATATGTAAATTGCTTATTAAATCATAAGCAAAAGTTAAGCAATCATTAAATAAATGTCATCAATTAAGGCAATAGAAAGTTAGTATCAAGTTCGGTAACTTCTGAGAGCTACATAAGTAAGTGCTAAGCTTTAACTTACTAAGAATACCTGTTGTATTTTCTTTTCATGTATTTACACCACCGACGCATGGGGGAAAATCGGTGACCTACAAAGCCAACAAGTTCGGTTCGTGGTTTCATTTTTTTTTTGTTTTTTGTTGTTACCGAGGGCTTTTCTTTGGGTTTTCCTGTATTCAGGATTTTGTGGCTCTGGAAGCTATGGGAGACGACGACCAGCTAAGAGACACGCACGTGTTCTGTGTCCAAGGACTTGCGAGTGCGTTCGAGGTTAGAGGCCGCCGCAAACCCACCATACCATTTTCCCATAACTTTTCTTTTTCTTTTGTGTTCTTTTTCGATAAACATTCTTTAATTGTAGTTGTAGTTTTTACATATCTTATACACAACATTTAGTCGAGAGATGAACTTAAGTGTTAGATTTTGAATTGAACGTAGAGTTAGGATACAGTACAAACTAGCTTGAGATGATGCGAGCGAGATATCGAATGTCGTCGTCAATCTTAAGTCACCTATATATAGCAAATACTTATCGAATGCGAGGGGGGGGGGACAGCTTTCTTTTAGGTTGGGTAAAAGGTCTAGGGGGAGGGCTTTCCAAGTTTAGGGGGATGCAGTTTTTTGTAGTGGTCCGTTGCCGGTGGTTTCGTATGAGTATAAGACACAATTCATAGCATTCTGAGGATGAGAGATCGGTCAGGTATGTGCATATAGGTTATACATATTTATATCTAAATAGGTATCGAGTAAGAATGGAGTGAACGAACTGCTTTCTTTTGGCACGCAGACCGACGACAGACAGACATACACAGGATCCATTTAATATTTATATATAAAGCTTAACGGGTTGAGCGGAAGGTACATACACACACACACACACAGTTGGGGATCCAGATCCTATATGCTCTACATAGTATGTCTATTATATGTACTTATATACGCACATGCCCTAGACATCGACCACCATTTTCTTGTGTATGTCAGTGTTGCCCACCACCGAACAGAACTCATCGAACGATATCTTGCCATCCTCATCCTTGTCCGCAAAGCAAATGGTCTTGTCCACAATCTGCTGCAGCTGTGTGTCCTTCAGATTATTGCCAACCATCATCTTGAGCACCTGGAAGAGCTCTCCGTTGGAGATGTAGCCATCATTGTCCATGTCATAGATGCGGAACGCGAACCGCAGCTTCGACAGCTTATCGCCGCGCACACTGAACTGCGAGACGCCCTGAATAAACTCCTTGAAGTCCACCTCGCCATTGCCATCGGCATCGAAGATGTCGATAACGCGCTGCACCAGCGGATTCTGCTGCAGTTCCGGCAACGACATGAACTCATCTATGCTGAGCGCCCCGGAGTTGTCCAGGTCCAGTTTACGGAAGCGCTTGCCCAGCCGCCGGATCTCGTCCGCATCGAAGTTGGAGCACATGTCCATGGGTAGGGAGGTTTCGTTACCCATGTTCTTGACCGTGGATTGGTGTTCGCTTCCTAACTAGATGACAAATTGGTGGATCTGTGGAAGAATTGGAATATTATTAGGAATTCAAGAGGGGTATAATAATATGAAAATACCATAGAAATCGCTGGGAATCGGAAATGATCAAGAAGGTAATAAGGAACAATTTTTAAGGTTATATATTAATAGGTTAATTACTGTTCAAATGTTATAAATAAATCTTTGCTGTACAAAATAAATTGATCTTTGCGGTAGATATAAATTTTGTAAAAAATCGATATATCTATAGCAAAGTAACAAATGTCGAACAAAGAAATTAAAAATGACTCCAAATTATGAAATAGTACTTGAACTGCATAGTTTTAGTATCATTTTAAAGGGATGTAAAAACCCTTAACTATATGAGATTTAATTTTAATCTGCTTTTAAAGAATTTTGAATTAATAACTTTTAAGCTTTGCCAGAAACAAACTAAATTCGAGGAGAATTCCCTAACCTTTACTTAAAAAAAATATGTATAAAAAAAGCAAGATATATTAAAAATTTTTTGAATACATTTTACACTATGCGATTTCGTTAGGATTTTCTCTCAGTGTCAGCGCAGAATGTGACCCCGCCTCACCTCTGTTTCTGCTGCTCTCCTCCTCTGCTTTGCTCTTCGTCCTGTGGATCCTTTGGCGTTTAAAGGCTTAATTTAGCAAAGACTAGTGTATTCTGCAGTAAAAAAAATTACAGAAAAGAAAGAGAAAATGGAAATGGCAAGATATCAGCATATTTTTAATTACGGCTCAATCGTATCGATTTTCCCACTTTGCCAGGCGAACCACTTTTCCATCACTTTTCCGCTCCGCAGGAATTTTTGTGTGGTCCAAGTTCCAGGCTATAACTGCCTATAATTTATCGGTGTCTCCATCGCGATAACGGAAGCAGTGGCCATTAGAAGTTATTTTATATTTACCATAAATAAACAATCCCGTTGATTTAGTTAACTCCAAAATGATGCTCTCTACTCTTCGCTCGCCAGCAAACACTCGACTGTGAATGGGAGAGCGCAGCGATTTTCACCGTTAGTCTGCTGGCTCGCGCACGTGTGTGTGGGGGAGAGAGAAAGGCCAGCGCAGGGAAATGACAGTACATGGTGAAAGCACATAAGGTGGTCTCAATGCGGGAGCGACTCTCTTTTGAGTACATTGCCCTTTACTGGATCTTGTTATTCTGAGAGCGAAGAGAGCACTCAGGAGAGAGAATAGACCACCTATTACTGTTCCAAGCAGGTGACAGCGCAAGTGTCAACCTGCCAGGAAGCTCCGTTATTTTCGGAGAGCGCAGCTGTCAAAGGCAGCCAGCTGTTGCTTGCCACCTGTTTTTGGGGTTGCAAACTGTCGGAGTTCACCAATGTTTTTTTTAATTCCTTGTGAAAAGCTTAATTTCCTTTAGCTCAACCCCTAGGATATAGGCTTATTTATCCATTTTGTATAGCCCATCATTTTGGCACTCCGAAATGCCAGTCTAAGCGTTAGGCAATTCCTTGTAATCCTTGCTGCAGATGGACAATGGTATTATCCTAAAGATGACACTTTTAAAATGAGGTTTCGTGGATACTTTAATTTTACTGAAAACATATAACTTATTTTCATAATTATGAACAAATAAATTAAGAATACAAAAAAAGTATCTTAGAATTATCATCTTCGCATTTATCTTCTTATAAATTCTTAAACATTGTCGTTACGGATTTGCCAGCACTCGAAAGACTTAAAAAACATAAACAATTTAATTTTAAATATATGGAATATATTAAGTTAAGTAGATTAACTTAAGCCCTTTTAAAATCCAAGGAAATGACAATAATATGATAAAAATAATAGGACACTCAATCGACAACGACTATCTGCTTCTTTTTTATCTCCAGAAAATCCTCTTCCTCGGTGCTAACATCATAAATATCATCTTTGGATTTCGCTTTAACTGGAGTCTTATGCTTGGCCTTTTTCTTACGATTTTCTGAAGTAAATATTTTTATTTTAACTAGAGCTGAAAAGTATTTGAAAAAAACTTACCATCGGCCACACGCTGCAGTTCATCTTCCGTGTCGATGCCTGAGGAAGCCTCTTCCTGATTCTGAACCATCTTCTTTTTATCCTTGGGATCTGCATCATAGGTGTTAATCACCTTGATGGTCTCATCATCATTATCCTCATTGGACTCTCTACGCGAACTGGGCTTTCTGGCCTCATCGCACAGCTCCTCGTCACTTTCAGGCTGACCCAGATCGTTGGTGTCCAGGGCATAGCGACGCCAAGGAAGATACTTTCGAAGATTGTAGCATTTCTCGATCCAACTACGTGTCACAATCTTGCCTTTGCCCTTCACCTGATTATATTTAGGAGTATTCTTGAAGGCGCAACTGAAAAGGTTTTTATATATATTTAGATATATATTCATTTGGATTATTAAGGAACCTACATCAGGTGAGTGCATCCTGGCTCCCAGTCCGCTTTGTATTTGGCTCCCAAAGCGGTGGCCTTTGAACGCAAATCGGCCCGATCGGGATTCTGTGGGAAAATAAATTTAAAGTTGATTAATTAAGTTAGAAAATATCGACAGATTTGCTTACCTGTATGCCACTGATGACCAGAACCACGCCGTTGAGCAGCTGATTAAAGGGACGATATTGGATAATGGGTTCCGAGTCCTGATCCTTGAGCCGAGGCTTTTTGGCGGGGGTGTTTGAGGGCGAGGAGGAGAGACGCTTTTGGGCCGATGGCCGAGAGTTATCCCTGGTCTTGGAGGCATCTCTGTGCTTGGATCTGCTCTCATGCTTGTCCTCTCTCTTAGCTACTGGCTTGCTCTCTTTAGATGTGGATCTCTCTGTCTTCTCCTTCCCTTTTTCTTTCTCTAACTCTTTTCTGCCAGACTTCTCCTCTTTGTCTGAGGATTTGGTATCTTTTGAGATGGATTTGTCCACGGAATGTCTGGATTTAGACTTGTCCTTTTTGCGCTCCTTCTCCTTTTGCTGCTGCTCTTGCTCCTGTCGCCTGCGATCCTTGTCTGCTTCCAGATGCTTGCTCAGTCGTCGCTTTTTGGCATTCTGCTCATCCTCATCCTTGCAAGCGTCATCATCATCGTCATCCTCGCCAAACAGCAATGAAGCTCTATTCCGATCCAAGGGCTTGACGTCACTGCCATCACCAGCCGACGATGGCACGGGCGACTGGTGAGGTGAGGGTTTAGGCAAGCTGGCGGAGACCTTGCCAATACTGAGCCTTTTCAGGACCGTGGTGCCGGCATCCCTAATGGCCGCCGCTGTTGTGGTAGCTATCGGTGGCTGCTGCAACTGTTGTTTCAGGTGCGACTCCTTCTTCCAGCTCTGGAACCTGGTCAGCTGGCTGTCGTTCTCAGAGTCCGGAGATTCTTCGCGCAGCTTAAATGCCCCAAACTGCATCATCCGTTCGGGCAGCACACTTTTAATCTTGGCAGGGCCAGCCGCTGGCGCCGGTGCCGATGCCACTACGTGCACCTTGACAAACGAAATGCCAAACTGGACATGCCGATTGAACGGCTGGGTGCACACAATCTTTAGCAGCTTCCACTTCTCGGGCAGGGCGGTCTGGTCCAATGAGGGGCTACTGAAGCAGCGCACGCGGTTCTGGTTACTCGAGTTTTTGCTCTCGATTGGAGTCATGAACGAGCTGGACAGGAGCAGCTCCCTGAAATCGTCCGTCTGGCAGCCAGTGCGACTAACCAGCACCTCGATGAAGGCCGAATGCTCGTTGCCAATATCGATGCCCGTGATTTGCTGCGGCTCCTGAAACTCCAGGACCACATAGGCGGACTTCTCGTTGCCCGATTTGGTGCGCCATTTCTTGCCGGCGCTCTCCTTCAGCAGATTCTCTGCCACATGCACCTAGAAATGGTTCCAATCGATAGGTATATATATTTTTATATATGGCTATAGGGAGTCTCACCGCATCCTCACTGCTCACTTCACGTACGGATTTAAAGGCTGCTATGGGCATTTCGCAATTATTGTGTATTTACTCAGAAAACTCAGACGCCGCTCATTTGGGCGGGAAACTCGGTGCGTTCTATCGTATCTCTATTTTTGCTCGGCGAATTAATTGATAATTTTACTGTTTGCAGAATTACGGGCAAGTCTTAGCTAATTGTCTTATTTGTTGTACAAAAAATATATAAGCTAGATGTTGTTTTGACGATCAATTTTAAAAAACAAACCAAGTATATGGAACGCGCTCATCGCCCATCACTAATAGTTCTGAAAACAAAACTAACCCATCACTGACAGCTCTGACAGTTTAGCCCTTTTTCCAAAACATTTAGCTATTTAATCTTACAACCTAATTTTTTTTTATAAAAACTTAAGTAATTATAAGTTTTATGTATAATAATATAAATATATTAATGTAATTTATTTTTTGTGAAAAACAGAACTTATTGTTTTGTTATTATTGTTGAACAAAATTTTCAAACAAAGGAATTCTTGTTTTGACAAACATTTAATATAATAAATCAATAAATCTCAATCTAAATACATAGATGCTTATGTTAGCATATACATTTTCTAAGAATATAGCTTTAAAGATAATTTTTTAAGATACAGAAAAATAATTTTAAAAATAAATGTCAATTGAAATTCTCATATTTAATATAAATAAATAATTATTTCAAATGTATATATTTTGTTTAAAATATATTATATAACAAGCAGTTAAAAGTTTAATCAAATGGCCAACCAACGGAGAAAGTGCAGAATAAAAACCAACGAAAAGTGAAAGTTTTTCTTTAATTAAACTAAAAATAGAGATGGAAAATATTTTAACAAACACAAAGGGCAAGTATAGTAGAAGAAAAAACATTCAAGTTACAAAAATAATTAGATTATTTTATTATAAACCAAAGACGGCTTTAAATAAATTAAATATATAAATAAAATAATAGAAAATAATTCAAAATTAAGTATATAAAAAATGCATCGTGACACAGAGGCATCCGATATATTTTGTACTTAGGCTTTGAACTATCGCCCATCTCTATAACCCCACGACAGTTGTCAATGTCGCCAAGCAGAGATTTTTTGTAAATAAAAACAAAATAATATGAGCGCTGATGCCAGGATAACGGAGATGGCGCCAACCAAGGATATCTCAGCGCCCACCCTAGCAGAGGAGGAGATGGCGGCAAAGGAGCAGGCGCAGCGACACACGGACACCTCCAACTCCAACTTGACATCGCAGCCAAGCGCCAGCGATTGGTTGAACTTCTCGCAATGGATGCACTGCTTCTGCGTGGTCACCTTCGATCTGAACCTGGGCCAGGCCCTGGAGCATGTCTATCCGCCTGTCTTTATGCCCAGTGACCAGGAGGTGAGCAACATCTGCTACATGGCCTTCCCGGACTCCAATTCCGGTTGCATGGGCGACACCAAGTTCCACATGCGATTCCGCTGCACGAAGGCCACGCGACAGGCAACGCTCCAGAACTACAACGCGGAGTGCCCGCCGGCCATGCGACAGGATGGTTCGCATTATTGGGGCTTCGTCTACTTCCGGCAGAAGCGCGATGCCAATCTGCCTCGCGGTTACTTCCAGAAGAGCTTCATCATTATCACCCGGTTGCCGTTCTTCAATCTCTACTACGACATACTTGGCCAGCTGGCGCCGCGCTACTTTGACTCGGAAGGCTCGGGCACCGGAACCTTGGACATCCTGCGCCTGGCCAGCGAGCAGATTAACCGCCAGTGGCCATCGCTGCGTGTGGGACAGACGCTGCAGCTGTCACTGCTGGAGAGCAGCTATCAGATATGTATACCACGTGCCACCACCAGCAGGAAAACAACCACTGTGGAGACATCATCATCATCATCAGAAGGGGAATCACCGCGAGCCATTGCTTCGACAAAGGCCAAGATCCTTATGTCTGTCAACGAAATCGAGCTCTTCCGCTCCTTGGACTTTGTCATGGAGCATCTGTATACGCTGTGGGAGCTGGTCATCACCGCCGAGCCCATCGTTGTGGTGGGCACCTCGCCGGCAGACTGCACCCATATGGTGCAGACCCTGGTGGCATTGATAGCACCGCTGGAGTATTGTGCCGAGGCGCGACCCTACTTCACCATCCACGACAGCGAGTTTCGGGAGTTTACGCAGGAAAGCAAGGCCACGGCGGCCACTGTGCCCGCCTGCATACTGGGCGTAACCAATCCGTTCTTTGTGAAGCTGCTCAAAGCCTGGCCGCACATGCTGCGGCTGGTGGATAACCAGGTGAGAGAGCGAATAGATATCCTTACGGATTCTTAGCCTGCTTAGCCCTGCTGTCCCTGTCTATTTCTATTTCATATCTTATTTCCTGCTCTTTCAGAAGAATATGTTACAGCAGCAACAGCATTTGCATGCCCGGAACATAGCCTCGGCCACCTCGTTCTCCAGCTCATCGGTGGCAGCGGGTTCCCTCAAGACCACCTCGAGCTTGAATGGCATCGCCAATGGCAGCGGCCTGACCGCCGGGGAAAGCTCTAGCGCTGGCCTGCACAGCAAATACAAGCCGTACCTCAAGAAAGACAAGGCACTGATCAAAAAGGTGCTGCTGGGCATGAAGACCAAACGGCCGGAGCATGTCCAGACCGCCCTCATACGCCGGCATCTTCTCGAGCTAACGCAGAGCTTTATGATACCGCTGGAGCGTTATATGGCCTCGCTGATGCCGCTGCAAAAGGACATTAGTCCTTTCAAGTCGGCGCCGAATGCGAGCAGCTTTAAGCTGGACGATTTCCTGGCCACCCTGGAGACGGCGGGGCCGCAGCTGACGTCGCCCCTAAAAGGCGACTGGAAGGGACTGTATAGACGCTTCTTTCGGTCGCCCAACTTTCGGGGCTGGTACGAGGCCCGGCATCGGGAGCTGCAGTTAACGCTCCAAGACCTCCAGCTGCAAGCTCTCTCGGAGGCGAACCTGGAGCACTGGGCCCACGACAAGCAGGAGGTGGAGATCATCGATATGATACTCAAGCTCAAGCAGAAACTGAATCTCTACAGTGAGAAGGGCAACCAAGTGGAGGCGGGAGTGGGACACCAGCAGCAGATACGGGCGCAGATCGAGTGCATGAAGGGACTGCTACCGCCGGATCTTAAGAATGTGGTGAACCTTTGATACTAGCCTGCGGCTGTCTAGCTAAATTTTGTGTGTGGTATGTGTGCATGAGTGTGTGGCTGAGCAGAGTGTGTAGGTGTGTGGGTGTGTTACCGATCCTAGGGCAGAGGTGCTCTTTATCAGTGTATATAATTAATCGTTTTAATCGGAGATTAGTCGCTTTATCTGTTTCTAGTTTAATTTGTTCTCGTTCTAGTTTCATTACAAATTCTCGATGAAAACGTCTCTAAGAGCGGCTATTTTCCATTGCCCCTCTCTCGCTCTCGAGCGCTCTCTTAACGCCACTTGCTTTTCGGAAAGATCTCTCTTTGAGAGAGTTTTCACACAGCAAATATGATACAGACGCTAAAGAGAGAGAGAGAGAGGTAATCTTTTGTGCAGCTAAGCACTCTGAGAGAGTTTTGTCTCTCCAAAATCAGAAAAAACGCAACCAAAAGACCGTCACAAAAGCGACAGAGAGAGAATCTTTGGTGACGAATATTAGTCCAAGCCAAGTATTAAATATAATCGATGCAATATACATATATTCTATATCTTTCTAAAATTAAATTCTAAACGTTTTAGATGCCAACAAAAATGCTCACAAGTCTCCTCTGCTGACTGTCTCACATAAGAAATAACTATCTATAAACTCTCATTAAAATGAGAATTTTTTCAAATTTAAGTCGTTAAAAAAAATAATGTACCTCCGAAAATTACAGTTAATAATACCGAAATATCAGAGCTCGCTCCTATTTCCTGTTTTTATTCAAACTTTCCTCTTCGTTTGAGAGCGTTTTTAGTCAAAGTTTATTTATTACGTTCTTTTAAAGAGCAAATATGGTTAATTTCGAGCTCTGCAGAAGATATCTTTGAGGTTGTTGGACCAATTTGTAATTTAAACGCCAGTTCTGTTTATGTTCTCTTTAATTTAAATCGTGTGTCTTCTTGAAACAGTTTTTGTGAAACCTTGGAGATCGCTAAAATTAATCTTTATATGTATGTATGTCTACGACTGTCTCAAATATAAGTAAAATTATAAATATTCAAAAATATCCTGCCGATTGTGTTATTTCTTTAGCGGGAGGTTCTTTAGAGTCTTAAAACAGCATAGGCAAATATAGTAAACTTTGATATATTGAAAAATAACAGAAAAATGTCTCCATTAATTGGTTTTTCTTCAGATTTATACTTTCGCTCATTTGCGATCTAAGGGAGAGGCAAAAATGTGTAGCTCTCTCGCAGTAACTCTCTCGTTCGCTGCCAAATAGGACGGACTTACAAGCTGTACTCGCTTCCCTGCCTGTGCAGGGCAGGAAAAGCATGAAAGAGTTCAGTCACAGAATTTAGCAAGAGAATTCCAATACGTTTATTACAAAAATATGAACAAAAATATATAACTTAACCGATACAATGGATAATAGGTAATAGAAAAATGATGAGATTGATGGCGTTGGAGACACAAATGCTCCTCGAAATGGTAATAAGGTGGAATGCTTAGGTTAGATGAGAAAGACAATGTCGTCGGCCACCATGATTTGGTTATCCTCGGTCATACGATGAACGGCAGCCTCAATTTCGCCGCCGCTGAAGGGCTCCGTGTTGCCATCGTTGATGGCCGTGGTGATCCTGGCCAGCGGAAGGCTCTGCTCGCGTGCCTCGCGGAACAGACGCTGCAAGTTGTTCTTAAATCCGCCCAATCGGGCATCGCTGATGGTAGCTGGCGTCAACGACGACGACGACTGCTCCTCGCTGGAGGAGGCAGAGGCGGCGATCACCTTCTGGGCGGGCAGGGATCTTCGGGTCTCGCGGCGCGTCAAATCACCGG
>VNJV01000220.1:0-13499 GCA_008042635.1 Drosophila nikananu | reverse complement strand
ACCTCGGCAGACGCTACAGCTGGAGGATGGGCCTTAATAACAGTTTGATTGCTACTCTCTTCCATGGCGAACAGGGGCGGCACACCGCCGTGCCCGTCATTCGAGCTGAGATCGCAGGCTGGCTGGATGACCTCCACGTGGTTAATTATGGGCTTCTCTTTGGCTTTGGCCAGCAAACCAGGTCGCCGGGAAGAGAGCGGCGTGATGGGATGCAGGACACGGCCAGGACGGGCCTTTGGGGATAAACTTAAAGTTCGTACATGCGAGGTTCTCTTGCGGGGAGTGGATAAGCTACGGAAGGCCTTTACATTGATTATACCCGCCGTGGAGGGCGTCACCCGTTCCAGAACCTGCCGCGACGAGTCGAGGGAAGCGGGCGGCAACTTTCGCTGTTCCTCTTCCTCCTCCTCCGCCAGTGGCGGCGCCTTCTCCTCCGTCTTCTTAATGTCGGCTATCAGCTGAACCGGTGGCTCCACCGTTGGAGGGGGCGGCGCCTGCTTCTGGGCACTATTGATGATTATGGAATTGGGCGGCAACTGATTGGCCGACAACATTATTGGCTCTGGCAGTGAGATCTCAATGTGCGAATCGTCCATGTTTGCAAAGGCGTCCGGACCCAGTTGCTGTGCCACCCACTCGTTGTTGACCAGGAACGGAAAGTGTGAGATCAGGCCGCCGTTAGAGAGATACATCGGGAACGTCAGTTGCCCGGTGCTAGCGTCCACACACACTTGGCCGGCTGCCGCCGCCTCCGCCTCCGTTATCATGCTCGCCGGATCTCCAAAGTTGAGATTCAGTCCATCGCTGGCAAAGCTCACGTTCGCTAAGTCCCCACTGGCCAACATTTTCTGGACGCTCTCGTTCGAGTTCAGTACGATCAGCTTGGAGATGGAGAAGTTCGGATCGACGTTGCCGGCGGTGCGAATGATAAGCGGCGTTTGCGGCGGCACTGGATCCACGGGATCAACAGGATCCACTAGATTTACTGGATCCACTGCGTCCGCTGTTTCTCCTAGATCTCGAGAAGGAGGCACTTGAACGCCTGCACCTAAAGCTGTTTGAGGATGCTTCGCCTCCAGCACAGCCTCCTCTGTCACCGGCGGCTGGGATACACCGTCCGCCGGCGCCAGCGGTGGATCGCCGGACACCACCTCCTGGATGATGAGATCGAACGAGGGATCCTTCTCGGTAGCCTCCAGTATGTTCTTCACCAGGCCGTCTAGGACAGCGTCGCAGCTAACTGTCGGACTGTTCACCGTTACGGTTTTTAGCGCCATGTTGATGTTGTTCACTAGCGTGTTCTGGAAGTCCTGGTTCTTAATTATCGCACTGGCTAGCTCCTGGAAAAAGGCAAGTGCAAGGGGAAAGCATTAGACCGGTATATATTAAACAGCGCCTTAGAATAAAGAGAACAATTATAACTATTTTTTCTCTATCTAGTCTGGGATCGACTGTGTTCATGAAAATAGGAATGCTTCCCGGCGCCACAAAACACACAGTTTAGGAGGGCTTTCTGTCCGAATTTACCAAGCGATACTTTGTGGGGAAAGCGTAAAGTTTATCATTACAAAAGAAACCATTTATATTTTAATTTAATGGATTTTTTTATGATTTTACATAATGCATAATATGCATATGCATAAAACTATAATCTAATGGTCTATTTGCAAATATTCATTTAGATAGCTTAAAACTGAGACCCGTTTCCTTAATAACGCACAATAAGGCAGGCGGACATGGCTAGATCGATTCGGCTTTTGATGCTGATTAAGAACATATATGGGATATTCTATGGAAAGTACAACCGCGGCAAAAAACTCAAAAAACGTTTTAAAATTAATATTTTTACATAGTAACATTAAGAAATGTTCCAATGGGTCAAATTTGAAAGCCTTAACATATTCTTAAACAAATTTCGAAATATTCGAATGCAAACTCGCGCAAATAGCGATTTTTCATCATTTTTATGAAAAACATCATAAAAAATATCATGTTGTGTTGTGACAAAAATCTCCAAAGCATAGGAACTATGCTTGGACTTTTGCTTTCTATCATCACTGGGAGATTGCAAAGAGTCAAAAGAGATCACATTTATAATTCTCTGATTTACTTAAATGGTAGAAAACATAACGAAAAGTCAACTCAAAAAAATTATTAAGTTACTTGAACTGGTTTGCGAAAAAATTACTTTTGTAATTATTGTAATTGTAATTATCTTGAAAACGAACAATTGTTCGAGATTGACCTCAAATTATGGAAGAAAACTACTTTGGATTTTAATATTTTTGTCTTTTACAGATTGACAAATATACGTAAAAAATACATATATATTGTATATATATTTTATATATTTTGAGATCGAAAAAGTCGATGCGCTGAGAATGAATTTTTGGCATCACTTACCGGCATGGATTGTGGTGTTAGCACCAGTGGGTTCGCCTCGCAGTTTTTTTGACGTGGAGTGGAATTGTTTCTCGGGCCTGGACCAGTGCCCGGCGGCAGCTCCTCCTCCAAATCCTCAAACTCGGTGGTCGTAGAGCTGGTCTCCTCCTGCTCCACGTCCTCATCGTCATCCTGGCCAAGCAGGAAACTCGCCTTCGGCTTGTCACGGCTACTTAGACTGCAATACAAATGAGGCGGAAGCAGGCGCGGGCGCTTGCTGAAGGAGGGCGACGACAAGTAATTCCCCGGGGATTGAGTGCATCTGTGCAATTCGAAAGGGATAAAGGAAAATTAGCTTCATGCTTCTGCAACGATGGGAAAAATCTATAATTACAAGCGCCTCCGCTTTCGATGCGCCTGCGATGAGCTGGCCTCGCCGCCACCTCCGACAGTGCTGCTCTCGTTGGTGCAGCTGGCGCTCCTATCCAGCGCCGAGGACATTGTCATCAGTTCGTTGACCCGCTCGGACAGCTTCAGCTGCTGCAGCTGGTGTCGCGTCTCCAGGGGCAGTTTCTTCACAGCATTGGCCACTACGGCGCACAGGAATTTGTTGTGATTAGTGGAAATCGACTGTGTATATGTGGAACCTTACCTAAGCCCGTGATCTTGACGTGCTCGCATATAATGTCCTCCAGCCCGTTGTTAAGGAAGTTGTGCGTCTGCAGGCCTTGCTTCAGGGCCAGAAACTCATGCTGCAGGTGCGGCGATGTGCGACACAGGGTATGGGCCGCTCGCCGCAGATTCTGGTTAACCAAGTAGCCTGCGATCGAGAAGAGGCATTAGCAAGCGGAAAAAAGGTCGCCGAGGAGGATACTTACCCAAAACGAGCCGGGCCACATCCGAGTGCAGAACGATCGAGTCCATGGTTGCGTTTTCCGGGAATAAGCGTCACACCAACATCCGAAAGTCCACAAAGCAAGCGAACGCCGCTTGTCTCTTCCTCGTTAATTTAATTTTTGACTGCGCTGCCTATGTCCGCTCTCCTTGGTTCCTTGCCAGTGCTAATATCTTACTAGTTACTAATACTTATTTTCGTGTCTTTTTGCACGGACGCAGACACACTTTTTCGCCTATTCGCCTATTATTTTCGTTTGTTGTTGCCGAATGAAGCATAGCACTGTACAGTACAGGGCAACACACACCTCTAGCATCTGTTTGCCGCCCGCCAAAACAACGTGACAGGGTTGCCGTAGTGAGCGAATATCGATATGTTGGGTTTGAAATATCGTGCGTTAAAACGGTAAATGACGGTACGAAGAGCGACGAACACCATTTTAAAGCACTGAGAGAGAGCGAGAGGCAAATAGTCTAGCACGACTGTTAGTGAGTGCTGTTTTAAAGGGTCGTGCCGAGTCGTGAGAACGAAATACAAAAAATTTAATGGCGTTGCCAGATGTCGCGAATTGCCACTTTAGTATTTTCATAGCGTGGCCCGAAAAGGGCGCTCAAAAAGGTAAAAATTCGATACCTTGATGGTGCCATCGATAGTTTCCGACTCTAGGAATCGGACATTTCAGCGGCATTCGTTCGAAGTTGAGTTGTCAAAGTTTGTCTGTCAGTTTATATAGAATTACAACTAATCAGGACGAAGATATGTGTGAAGTTGGCAATTTAATTGACTTGACTCCGGGGGAGGAGGCCAGCAATGAGGAGACATGGTTCGAGGAGCCCGAAGAGTCGATCGTTGCCTCGAACAGTTTCAAGGGCCCCTACGATCCCTTTGACTCGATCGAGAAGGAAGCCTGCGCCAAGGTGAGCAACCGAATGCAAGTGTATGCGCCACGGTAACCGCTACTTATACATACATACATATGTGTGTTTGTCCGTGTTCTCCATTATAGGCCATTGCCCTGAAGGCACAAGTCACGGAGGATCTGTGTGCCGCCGAAGCTCATTATCCGGATTTGAGTAACGAGAGCCCCCCCGTCTGCATGCGCAAGGATTCGCCGCTCGGCGAAACACCCCGCCTGCGCTGCACCAGCAGCTCATTCCAAAAGCAGCTGCTTAAGCTGAATGCCTCACGATCGGCGGCCAACCTGCCCAAATCCAAGATTTGCGAAGGCGGCACGCCGTTTGAGAGGACGATCCTCAACGAAAACCAACAGATGCTGTCAGCTGAGTCGCCGCTGAAACTAGTCGAAGATGACGATCTGGCCTCTAGATTGCAATTTGAGCAGGATCTGCGAATGCTTCGAGTTGCGAGTCTGGACGATCACAAAACAAACACGGAAACGGAGGCAACTCTCTCAACGACCGAAGAACCGCCAAAGAAGGACGAGGTGTCCCAACTCTTGCAACGGCTAAGAGTGTTAGTCCATCAGGTGGTTGACAAGACCAATTGGCATCTGTTCGATGCCATAATAGACCCTATTGCTGCTCTAATTGGTCCTGGTATTGGTTTTGGTCAGGGCCCTAAACTGATTTTCAGTCCCAATGCCAATTCTCTGGAGGCCAGAGAACCCGCTGCATTGCCCTACACTCGACAGGCCACATTTGATCTAGATCTCCAAGTAAGTGTGTACTTTCGGCAGCTCGGATCAATGCTTTAATTATACATATTATTTTAAGGAACATTTGTCTAAGGGTTCTGGCAATACTGCAGTGGGCCAGGAGGACGCGACAGAGGCAGAGGAAGCGGTGCCGGGCACCAACGTCCAGAACTTTCCCGATGCAATGACCTGCTCTGCGGCCACGTTTGACGGAGAGCCTCGGTTCCTGGATCCCGCTGAAGCCCTGCCATCCCTGAACAAAAACGAGTTCATGACCGAGCTAGTTGATGACACCCTAGCACTGCAGATCAATGAGCTGCTAGAACGGCATAAGCTCGGGCAGTCGATGGCCGGCGATCACGAACAGAATGGCGTTGATCCGCGAACAGTCATCCTGCTGGTAAATCCCACCAACTATAGCAGGCAGGCTAAGAAGCAGCCCAGTTGTATTGTGCAGCCCAATCCGGTGCCGCTGAGTGTTTCCAACGATGCGGACTCAATGCGACGGCGGTCCTCGTCCCTGTCCATTCACGATAAGCCCAAGATGCGCAAGCAGATCACGAAAGCCGAGAGCCAGGATGAAAACCAACAGAATGTGCCACCCAGGGAAGTAAAGAAAACAACCGATTTGGCATCGTTCCGCCAGAGACGCAACTCTTTCTCCACTACCAGCAATCCGCCCATAAAAATCGGCGAAAGCAGGCGCATCGTTCTGGACCGCATGAAGACGCCGCCCATAAACGAATCGGCGATAGTAACCAAGTCTAGTGGAAACACAAAACCGATGATACCCACCAAGCGGGTGGCTCCGTTTGTGAAGCTGCCCGCTGCTCCGTCCAATGAGACCACCTATCTCAATCCACAGCCACGCCAATTGCCAGTGCCACGTAATGGCACTGTGCCCGAGACGCCCGTCTCCTTGCGCTCCAAGCCTGCCCAGAAAGTCTTCGCCACAAGCACGCCCTTGCCGCAGATGCGTTCGCAGCAACGTCGATCACTGAACCCAACTGTGGGCCAGTCATCATCAAACATCATGGCCAACGCCTCCTACACGACGCCGAATTTTCGACGACCGAACTTCTCCAAGAAGCCGGGCACCGGCTAAAGTGGCACTAGCTGGTCCCGTGCAGCAATGTCACCCTACCGATGATGTCTGAGGTCAAGTTTTTAACCTTGAAGATAAACGCAAAGCGGCGTCAGTTTGAAAATAGATTGGTTGGCGGTTATGTGCACAGATATTTCCATTTGTTCAAAATAGCTAAGATAAGACTACCATGCTCAGTTAAGTCTGTAAGATTAAGTCAGTTAAGTTGGGTCCTTCTGTTACTAGTTTTAAATATGTTTAAGCTGAAACTATGTTGTGATCAACGCATTTAAATGTAATCAAGGCATATCAAAAAGAAACTGTTTATTTCTAAGTTATTAGGTTTATCAATCGCTTTTACTACAGGATACATAATCTTTTTAATTGTAATTTTGCGCGGTTTATTAGATTCTCCACTGTCACTGTATTCACTGTCGTTTATCTTTTAAGGTAGCGCTAACATATCGAAAATAAATTCAAAACAAAAAAAAAACAATATAGTGAGTTCTATTGCTTGTTGAGCTTGCTCTTCAGAATGCTCAGCTGGGTGAGACAGTTGTCGCGATAGTTGCGGCGGGCGGCGAGCTGGTCGAGGGGCACCATCTCGTCCAGCTGCTTGGCCACCTCGACGGCCACCGGGCCCTCCATCTTGGGCGTCGGTCCCATTGTCTCGCTGACCGCATAAATGGTCTTGGAGTAGCGTTCAAAGTAATTGGCCATACCTTCGGCGTTAAGATGGGCCGTCTCCAGGGGGCCCAGGAAGGCGTAGCGCGGCCCCAGGCCGTTGCTCATCACACTGTCGATGTCCTTCACATTGAGGATGCCGGCCTCGACCAGGCGCCACGTCTCGTTGAGGATGGCATACTGGATGCGGTTGAGAGCGAAGCCCTCAATCTCGCGGGACAGCGTAACTGGTTTCTGACCAATCTCTTCCATTATGGCCCGCGTCTTTTTCACCCACTCCGGTTTGGTCCACGGGGCCGGCACGATCTCGACCAGGGGCACGTAGTACGGAGGGTTGACGGGATGCGAGACCAAAACCTGTTGTGTACAAAATCAAAAGCAATTTGCTTTAATTGTTAGCTCCAAATAAAACGAAAACAAACAAACCAGAATGCATGTTAAAGTGGAAAAGTATCGACCATGTCTTACCTCTGGTAAAAACGTAATTAATCTATATTATATTTATCTGTGTGCCGCATTGGACGATAGTAGAACGAATAAAGTTCTAAGGAACTATATAAATCTACCAAACGTTGACAAAGTGTCTCTAAATGGTCGCAAAACGTACTCAGAAACGAGAGTTTAGTGATCAACGAATATGTAGGTATGTATGTATATTTCACCCTTTAATTCCAGGTTCTTATAATTATAAAATAATTATTTTAAAATGTCCTCCCAAAGATATTATCAAAGGCTCGCGCAATCGTTTCGTTTGGTAAAATTTGTAAAGACTTGGAGTTCATATGAAGGTTACGCTAATTAATTAATTTTGGGTCAGAGGCGGTACGGTACCTCCATTGTATCAACGAATCTAGTATACCCAGCTGCCTTAGATTGAAGGTATGACTACGTGAATTTGAAAATCGGGGACGAGGACGGATGACGCGAAGCAGATTGCATCAAGCGAGATCGGAATAGTAATCCAGGTGGAGCATTTTCGGACATAAAATAATTAGCAGATCAATTTAATTTTAATTTTAAGCCTTTTAAGTCCAACTCCTTTGATTCTAATAAGATTAATTCTTCACTCTGAACGAAATTGAATAACAAATCTGTCTGCCCCAAAAACAAATAGTAACCGCGAGTTATCAGGGCAGATTTATGGGGCCCCTGAGTGTTTGCTCTACTCACATTGGCCTTGTGCTTCAGGTCCGCGCTGAACAGGGAGGGAAGGAAGGTGCTGGTGGAGCTGGACAGAATGGTGTTGGGGCCCACGACGGCGTCCAGTTGCTTGTACAGCGCCTTCTTCAAGTCCAGACGCTCCGGGATGCACTCCTGGACGAATATGGCGTCCTTGACCAGCTCCTTGAGGTCATTGGTTCCCGAAATGCAGCTAAACTGCTGGGCGGCGCTCAGCTTGCCGCGGAGCAGGCCCTTGGATTCGAGATCCAGCAGCTCCTTCTGGGTGGCGGTCAGAGCGGTGGACACCTGCTCGGGCAGGATGTCGTACAACACCACCTGGTAGCCCACCGAAGCAAACAGCATCGACCAGGAGCGGCCAATGAGTCCACTGAAATGCATAAACACACACTCGTTTTAGAGTCAGCGTTGGCCATCTAAGTGGTTACAGGACTCATGGTCCGACTCTTACCTGCCGACGATGCCCACCTTCTCGTTCTTCTTCAGCTGCGACATGACTGTGGGTAAGTTCGTTCACCTGTTTACCTGCTGCCCGGGATCTGCGGAGCTGTCGACCACCAGTTAGGACGGCGTATATGCGTTTGAGCGATTTGACGGTAGCGCAACTGGTTTAATATTGGGAGCGATAACGTGCGCTCCGCCAGAGGTGAACCCGACCCTAGCACCGCCGATGGTGTTGGAGATTTCCGAGCAGATAGGAGCACACGGCGGCGTTGCGATAGTGTGGCTGTGGTGGCTGCTCTCAACGGAGCGCACCCCGTGAACGCACCCGCTAGGCAATCGGCCGCCGCCGTTCGACGAGGGAGCCTGGTCCAGCCGCCACGCCCTCCTTCACCTGCCGCGATAAGATCTATTTTTATCCACCTTGAGACGGTTGTTTGGCACGGAAAGTTACCACGTAGCCGGGACGCACAGCACAATCCGTTAGTGGCTCAGAAAAAAAACTAAACCCAACAAATTTCCTACCGGGGGGCTGCGGACTAAACGAAACAAACGTTGTCCAAACGGAATGCCCTTAATTTGACATTTATTATTAATGCCGCTTTATAATGTGTGCCAACCCGACCACCGGCCGACGAGTATCTTTGTGATTTGTTAAACACACACTTTATTTTTCTTGGCTACTGTTGGACTGACTGTCATCATAAATACCACCGCGAATTCTCTTTAGCCGATTACCAATGGAATTTTCTTAGCGTTCTTCGTTGTCATATGTATACAGCATATGTACTTATGTATGCATGTACATACATGCATGAGTACATAATTTGAATGTTGTGAACTGCATGCAATGTACGTACAGAATGCAATATGAAAGAGTTATGTACATACATACATATGAACAAAAGATTTACATATGTATGTAGTTATCTGATATGAAACAAATACATGCCAGGATACCTGTGTATGTATGTACATACATAAATATGTAACTAAGCAATGCGCATATGTATGTACATATGTACACTTGGCTAAGCAAGACATGCATATGCATATATGTGCATTTTATGTATATTTATATATGTATATGCATACATATGCCAATAAGTAAATGGCCATATTACAAAATTTACATATGTACATATGTATAAAAAAATAGTCTAATCAAGTTTGTATACATACATATATACATATGTATGTACGAATTGATAATTTTTAGCTTGGGCTTAAATTACGGTATATGCATACATATATGTACATATGTAAATATGTAAGTATTCCAGCAAATTGCTCATTTTCTCACCTGTTTTTATGTAAATCTGTAATATATAAACATACATTCGTATGTAATTATGCATGTAACATCGAGCTGGTGTCGTTTTTAAAGCTTACTCTGAACTAATCTCTACTTTCATAGTAATTCAGCTGCATTGTTATAAACAAAAGTTTGCCGCTTGGTGATAAGGTTGCAGATTACAGTTTCGAGAATAAAGCGTTTGAGAGTAAAGACCCGATGTACACATTAACTATTAAATAAATCATTTCCATTATTCCCACTTGGAGATTTCGGAGGAGAAGCTCCTCATGAAATCTCTTAAGAAGTGGCTATTGGGGATGCTAAACCGTATTTTTTCATTGCAGATTTTAAATAAAATAAATGCTTTTACCTTCGCCGATGCAATCTAGTCTAGTCTTTAAGAAATACTTCCTGCACATTGAGCTTGAATGAAACATCGGTCAAGTGCAATTATATTCAAAAATATAATTTATTGATTTTGTTCTATGGTTTTTTTTTGGGATAATGGATAATGTCTTAATTAATGTTAGCTAGGATGCTTGCTGCTTACAGTGCCATCTTGCGACCCTCAATGGATATCTCCACGGCGCGGCGACTCTCCTTCAGACGCTTCGAGTCGAGGAAACGCTTCATGTGCTTCTCATAGCGGTTTGGCTTACGCTTCGTTACCTGTAATTTGGAAAGAAAGAAATGGATGCATAAATGTATATTTACAATGTAGGTGCGTTGGCAGGTGGGAAGATGAGCACGCACCTTGGAGATTTCACCCTCGACGGTTGATTTGGGGCGGATGACGTAGTCCTTGTTCGATGGCATAGGAACTCGAGCGCGAGCCACCCAGCCAGGATCCCCTGGTCTAAGCGGCATCTCTTCGCCGGATAAGGTTTGATTCAGGGATTGGGCATTGCTGGTGGAGGCTGGCTGTGGGTCGGGGCTCTTGTGACGATGGCGCGACATCTGCGCCAAATCACGTTCCTGCCGCTCCTCCTTGCTCATCGCCGAGAAGTTGCAGCTGAGGTTGAATATGGGGCGTGCCCATTCGGAAATCAAGCGGCCGGCACGATCGCGGTTCTGCTTGGTCTCCTGTGGATGTTTGTACAAGTACATAACAGCCTTCCCAATGCCCGACTGTTTCAATAACTCCTTGTCAATGGTTGGAAACTGCAAGCGAAAAGGAGGATGGGATAGTTATATTATTAACTGTCAATTGAATAGCATCCCAATCTAATGGGGACATACTTACATCTGACAAGAGTTTGAGAATACTTTCGCGTATCTGAAGACAGGGCAGACTTTTATTTGGCAACGGCGCAAGCCAGTCAGTAAGGACATTGAGTATGTTGTGCTCCAAGAAGGCGTTCTGCAGATCTTTTTTGATCAGCTGCGACATTACTTGCTTGAGCATGGCAATTTTCTTGGTGGCCGGCTTTCCCATCACGTTCAGCTGCCGGTCGTCATCCGAGGCGTTCTTCATATTCACGATAAGCTGATCGATCAGATCGTCCATATCGTTGATTAAATCAATATCTCCCTTGCGACGGCGACGCACGCGCTTCTCCTCCTTCTTCAGCAGCATCATTTTGTCAAAGTCTGAAATGAAGTTGCTATTGCTACGGGAAGGCAGGTATTAGTTTAAACAACAATGCGCATTGTGGGCGAACTTACTCAGGCTCGTTTGAAACCGGTGTGTTCTCATCATCAGAACTCTCTACTGTCTTATCCAGAGACTTGTCCCGCCCCTCCTCCTCTTCGTTATCCGTGTCCGTGATTTTCACACGTTTCTTGTGCACCTTAGGCGCTTCGTCTAAGTGCAGAGGGAATATTTATATAGTAAGCAGACCCTAAGAATATACTAATAGTTACCCTCTGAGTCACTGATGGCCAAACGTTTGCGTCTGGGGACTCCACCCTCCTTGGATACTGCACTGCCCGAGCGTGAGCGGTTGTCGCGGGAATGTTTACGATTCCGCGAGCCAGCACTATTGGATCGACTTCTGGAGCGGCGGGAACCGCTCCGTGAACGCGCTGATCCGCTACGTGAGCGTCTGGAGCCGCTGCGAGAGCGGCGGGATCCACTGCGGGAGAGCCTCGAACCACTACGTGAGCGCCTGGAGCCAGATCTACTGCGGGATCGTCTAGAGCCGCTTCGGGAACGCGCCGACCCGCTACGGGAGCGTCGAGAACCGCTGCGAGATCGTCTAGAGCCACTACGAGAGCGCCTGGAGCCGCTGCGAGAACGCCTAGACCCAGATCCGCTGCGGGAACGTCTGGAACCGCTACGGGAGCGTCTGGAGCCGCTGCGAGAACGTCTGGAACCGCTGCGGGAGCGTCTAGAGCCGCTGCGAGAACGCCTAGATCCAGATCCGCTGCGGGAACGATTAGACCCACTGCGGGAGCGTCTGGAGCCGCTGCGGGAACGTCTGGAACCGCTGCGCGAACGTCTAGAGGCATTGGATTGTCGAGAGCCACTTTGAGAACGCGCAGAACCACTGCGCGAGCGATGGGAACCACTGGCTGCAGAGTGCACCGAATTGCTGCGCGACCCAGAGCGAGAGCGACTGTGATGGGAGCTGTGACTACGGCTCCTGGAACGCGAGACACGCGCATCGCCACCTGCACCGCCGTCTTCATCTTTTTCAGGTTTGGCGGCGGATGGCGATTGGCTCTGGCTACGCACATTCAATACTGACTCCGAACACGTTGAGTCCGGCTCGGGAGCGTCAGATGCAACGGTGTCCGGGGCGGTGCAGCCAGCAGTCTCGGTTGCATCACGAGAATTCCCGGCGTAATTGCTGCTACTTATTTCTGCGCAATAAAGAGTGTTATGGCGGCACAAACAGGAAATACACATTTTTTAACCAACCTTGATCCATGAATGCTTCCATGCCGTCCGGCAACAGATAGGAAAACAACAGAAAACAACCCTAATATCTAAACTTGGCTTAAGCCGTTATTTTCCAAGGATTTGTTAGACTATTTGTACTAAATTTATGAAAAAAGTGCACTTCTAAAGTACGACGCCTCGGCCTTTATGAGGGCTAACGGAACGAGTTGAACTTGGAACGGCAACATTTACTTGTACACTGGAGGTGCAAAAACATCGATGTTTTCTCGGCAATCGATGTGCCGTCACTATCAATAGAAACGGCAAAGGAAAGGTTTACGTAGTTCTTTTATTTTTGTATTATTTTATTAATGTTATTCGTGCACGCAACGGCGTAACGATATGTTATTATTCCATTATTTTGTATCAATTAAATATACCTTCAAGAGTCTTTTGAAAAGTATGGTGTGTGCTTTCCACTTCTTGTGAGTCCAGCAAAGCTGGGCAATTTATATCTGACCGCAGGACACGCCTTAGCACGGAAAAAGTTGATAAGTTTATAAATAAAAATTACAATGTTTTTAGTTTTTGCAGAAATGATATCAGTTATCCGTTTTCTGAGTTTATTTTATTAGGCCAAGTGAATAAATATTACAATTGTTATTTTAAATATAGCCATAATTGTGCCTTTCAATCATTTTAAAAATATAATATAAATTTTTTTTAACATCGACGTTTAATCGAAGTTTTGGCGAAAAACATTGAAACCATCGATGTTTTAGCTGCTCTTGTACACCTGCCTGCACGTTGTTTGAGGCCTTACACACGTTAGTGGTGTTAAAAAATTTTAAGTAATCGATTGGTTTGCGAAATATATTTTAGGAACTACTCATAACTTCAGTCTTAAAATGTTTTATACATATTATTATAATAAGCAATTGTGATCTAATTTGTAATAATTATTCATATATTATTTACAATTCCATACTTTTTTTTACCATGTCAAGTCGCCTCAAGATATTGTAATTTTTTATAATCAATTCGGTCAGGCCCGTAGCT
>VNJV01000217.1:0-12096 GCA_008042635.1 Drosophila nikananu | reverse complement strand
TGATGTCGCAGACCCTGTCCGCGCGCGTCATGACGCGCGCCCATACCAGTCGCCTGTCCCGTCTGACCAGTATGGCGGCCATCGCGCTGTTTGCTGCAACCTCCTCCGCCTGGGCGTCCGGCTCCGGAATGCCGTGGGAGGAACCGCTCAACCAGATCCTGGAATCCATTCAGGGACCGGTCGCGCGCATCGTCTCGGTGATCATCATCACCGTGACTGGCCTGACCCTGGCCTTCGGGGAAACGTCGGGAGGCTTTCGACGCCTGATTCAGATCGTCTTCGGTCTGTCCATCGCTTTTGCGGCGTCGAGTTTCTTCCTGTCCTTCTTCTCCTTCTCCGGGGGAGCATTGATCTGATGGTGGGATATGACGACAACGCGGTGCCAGGCTTTCATGTTCCGGTGCATCGCTCCCTGACCGATCCGATCCTGCTGGGTGGCGCCCCACGGACGCTGGCGATCGCTAACGGCACGCTGGGCGCGGCGATCTCGCTGGGTCTGCGGCTCTGGCTGGTCGGCGCGGTGTTCTGGATCGTAGGCCACAGCCTCGCGGTCTGGGGTGCGAGGCGCGATCCGCTGTTTGTCGAAGTGGGGCGGCGGCATCTCCGCTATCCCGCCTGGTTCCGGGCATGAGGAGGGCACGGCGATGATGTCCCTTGGCGAATATCGCAATCGTGCGGCACTTCTGTCGGATTACCTGCCCTGGGCCGCGCTGGTCGAAAAAGGTGTCGTCCTGAACAAGGACGGCTCCTTTCAGCGCACCGCGCGCATTCGTGGTCCGGATCTGGATTCCGCCACACCGGCCGAGCTTGTCGGCGTCACCGGACGGCTGAACAATGCCTTGCGGCGTCTCGGTTCCGGCTGGGCAGTGTTCGTAGAAGCGCAGCGCGTGCCTGCGACGATCTATCCCGAGAGCGATTTTCCCGACGCCGCCAGCCAGATGGTGGATCTGGAGCGCCGGGAACAGTTCGAGGATGAGGGCGCGCATTTCGAGAGCCGGTATTTCCTGACTGTAGTCTGGCTACCACCGGCGGAATCATCAGGTCGCGCTGAACGGTTTCTTTATGAGGGCAGGGAGCACGACGGGCCGGATCCGCACGGCATACTGAATTCTTTCATTGACCGCAGCGACCGTCTTCTGGCGTTGCTCGATGGATTCATGCCCGAGGCAGTCTGGCTCGATGACGGCGAGACGCTGACCTATCTGCACAGTACCATCTCCATCCGGAACCAGCGTGTCCGGGTGCCGGAAATCCCGATGCATCTGGATGCCCTGCTGGTCGATCAGCCGCTGTCGGGCGGGCTGGAGCCAAAACTCGGCGATGCCTTCCTGAAAACCCTGACGATTACGGGTTTCCCCAGCCGCACCTTTCCCGGAATTCTGGACGATCTGAACCGTCTGGCCATGCCGTATCGCTGGTCCACCCGTGCCATTCTTCTGGACAAGACCGACGCCACCAAGGTGCTGACGAAGATCCGGCGTCAGTGGTTCGCAAAACGCAAGAGCATCGCGGCCATTGTTCGCGAAGTCATGACCAACGAAGCATCCGTGTTGGTGGACAATGATGCCGCCAACAAGGCGGCCGATGCCGACCTCGCGCTTCAGTCGCTCGGTGCTGACGATGTCGGGCAAGCCTACATCACCGCGACCGTCACGGTCTGGGATGGCAGTGCCGGCATCGCTTCCGAAAAACTCCGTCTTGTGGAAAAGATCATTCAGGGTCGCGACTTTACCTGTATGACCGAGACTCTGAACGCGGTCGAAGCATGGCTCGGCAGTCTGCCCGGTCACGTCTATGCCAATGTGCGCCAGCCCCCGGTCTCGACCCTGAATCTGGCGCATATGATCCCGCTCTCCGCCGTCTGGGCCGGGCCGGAGCAGGATGTCCATTTCAGGGCGCCGCCGCTCTTCTACGGCAGGACCGCCGGAGCAACGCCGTTCCGGTTTTCTCTCCATGCCAGCGATGTGGGTCATACGCTGATCGCAGGACCGACGGGAGCGGGGAAGTCAGTGCTGCTGGCGCTGATGGCGCTCCAGTTCCGGCGCTACGTGGGGTCGCAGATCTTCGCTTTCGATTTTGGTGGCTCCATGCGCGCCGCAACACTCGGCATGGGCGGCGACTGGCATGATCTCGGTGGTGGTCTGACGGATGAGGACGGGCTGGGTGTGGACGGCTTTCCCGGCGTTTCACTCCAGCCTCTGGCCCGGATTGATGATCCGGATGAGCGCAAATGGGCCAGCGAATGGCTGGGCCAGATTTTTGTCGATGAAGGGATCGCGTTGACGCCGGAGGTGAAATCCTATCTCTGGTCGGCCCTGAATTCTCTCGCGTCCTCGCCGGAGGAGGAACGGACCCTGTCCGGGCTGGTGGCATTGCTTCAGTCCAACGCGCTGAAGCAGGCGCTCGCCCCATACTGCCTCGGCGGTCCGTACGGTCACCTGCTTGATGCTGACACCGAGCGTCTGGGTAGTGCCGATGTGGTGGTGTTCGAGACCGAAGGGTTGATCGGCTCCGGCGCAGCCTCCTCCGTGCTGTCCTATCTGTTCCATCGCATTGAAGGACGGCTGGACGGACGACCCACCCTGCTGGTGATCGACGAAGGCTGGCTCGTTCTCGATGACGGGAATTTCTCCGGCCAGTTGCGGGAATGGCTGAAAACCCTGCGCAAGAAAAACGCCAGCGTCATCTTCGCAACCCAGTCTTTGTCGGATATCGCCAACTCGCCCATTGCCCCGGCCGTGGTCGAAAGCTGCCCGACGCGGATCTTCCTGCCCAACGAGCGCGCCATCGAACCGCAGATCATGGCGATTTATCGCGACTTTGGTCTGAACGACCGTCAGATCGCCATCATCGCCCGCGCGGCCTCGAAGCGGGAATATTACTGCCAGACCCAGCGCGGCAATCGTCTCTTCGAACTCGGGCTCGGGCCGGTGGCACTCGCCCTGTGTGCGGCTTCAGGGAAGGACGACCATCGTCTGATTGATGCTGTGCTGGCGGAGCACGGGCGGGAGGGCTTTCTGCCCGCGTGGTTTGAGGCGCGTGGTGTGCCGTGGGCCTCGGACCTTCTGCGACACGGAGGCGTGCCATGACGGAAAGATCTTTCCGTATTCGGGCAAAATATTTCCGTAGCGGTTATACCGCAGCTGTGGGCGCCGTTCTGTTTTTTCTCATGCCGGTCGTCCCTGCCTGTGCGCAGTGGGCGGTCTATGACGGAGCCAACCATGTCCAGAATGTTCTCATCGCAGCACGGACTCTTCAGCAGATTGATAACCAGATCACATCGCTGGCCAACCAGGCGCAGATGCTGGTCAATCAGGGTCGCAATCTGGCGAGCCTCCCGCTTTCGACACTTTCGACGCTGCAATCGACGATTTCCCAGACGACAGCACTCCTCGCGCAGGCGCAGAACATTGCCTATAGCGTCCAGTCGGTCGAGCAGCAGTATCAGCAGTCCTACACATCCGTCTCGTCCGGCATGTCTGACAGCACCCTCTTCAGTCAGGCACAGACACGCTGGCAGAATTCCGTCGGTGGGTTCGAGGATGCCCTGAAACTGCAGGCCCGGGTGGTCGGCAACATCCCAACCGACAGTTCGGCCATGACGCAACTGGTCTCGGCCAGCCAGAACTCTGCGGGTGCGTTGCAGGCGGCACAGGCCGGAAACCAGCTTATGGCCCTGCAATCCCGCCAGTTATCTGACATTCAGGCGGAGCTTGCCGCCAACGGCCGGGCTGCTGAACTGGAACGTGCCCGACAGGCTGCGAACGAAGCCGGCGCCGAGGCACAATACCAGCATTTCGCGCAGTACGACGCCTATGTTCCCGAGACTGTCTCCGTTCCCGGTTCGGGAGACTGATCGATGGACGCCAGTAATGTCGGGATTATCGACGGGTTTCTCAACACCTTCGAGACCACCATCGATTCCGGTTTTGGATTGCTGCGGGGCAGCGTCGTGTCCCTCGCCGGATCGCTCTCCGTCCTTGATATGCTGCTGGCCGGGCTGTTCTGGGCCTGGGCGGTGGACGAGGACATTGTCCAGCGTCTGGTCAAAAAGACGCTTTATGTCGGCTTCTTTGCCTTCGTCATCAACCATTTCAGCCATCTCTCGAGCGTCGTTTTCAACAGCTTCGCCGCGCTCGGTCTTAAAGCGGGCGGGGGAACGCTGACACTTGCCGATTTCATGCATCCGGGACGGCTGGCCGCGACCGGCCTCTCCGCCGCACAACCGCTGCTTGATGCGGCCAGCAAACTGGTGTTTTCCTTCGGCGCAATTGCCAGCATCGTACAGATCCTCGTGCTGCTTCTGTGCTGGTTCATCGTGCTGGCGGCCTTCTTCATCCTCGCGGTGCAGCTTTTCGTCGCGATTGTCGAATTCAAGCTCACCAGCCTCGCCGGGTTCGTGTTGATCCCGTTCGCCCTGTTCAACCGGACGGCCTTTCTGGCCGAGAAGGTTCTCGGGAACGTCGTTTCGTCCGGTGTGAAGATCATGGTGCTGGCCGTCATTTCCGCCGTCGCCTCCGGCCTCTTCAAACAGTTCACGACCTCCTACGGGAACAGTTCGCCCACCATCGGACAGGCGCTGTCCGTGGTTCTGGCCTCCCTGTGCATGGTCGGGCTTGCGATTTTCGGCGGTTCACTGGCCAACGGCCTGATCTCCGGCGCCCCACAACTTGGCGCGGGTGCTGCTGTCGGCACCGGTATGGCGGTCGGCGCCATGGGAGCGGCGGCTGTCGCCGCCCCTGCCGCCATCGCCTCCGGTGGTGGCGCGGCTCTGGCCGCCACGGCAGCAGCCGCTCGTGGCGGGGCCGCTGCGGCGGGGGCGGCCTCAAGCGCCTATTCCATGGGAGCCATGAGCGCCGCGGGTGGGAGCGCGGGCGCGCGCATGGCCGCCGGGCTTGGTGGTGTCGCCCGCGCACCAGGTGCCGCAGCCATGAACGCAGCAAAGAGCAGGGCGTCCGGGGCCGCAGCGTCCATGAAACAGAGTTACGGCGCCGGTGCTCGTGGCGCCTTCACCGCAACAGGGGGGCGCTTTACCGGCGGAGCCGCTTCCGAGGCGGGTGGCGGGAATTCTGCCGGCCCGTCAGACAGCGCCGGCAAAGGTCAAGGCGGCGGCGCCGGCTCTGCTCCCGACAGCAAGCCCCCACGCTGGGCACAAAAAATGAAGCGTCGCAATGCCGCGACCCACGCGGCCGAAGCGGCCCATGTCATCCGCTCCGCCGATGGCGGCGGTGGATCGGCAGCCATCGATCTTTCGGAGAAACAATGATGTTCCGTCGCTCTACCACACGCTACGGGATCACACCCGAACCCGTGACACCCTATCAACACGCAGCCCAGATCTGGGATGACCGGATCGGCTCCGCCCGTGTGCAGGCCCGTAACTGGCGGCTGATGGCTTTTGGCAGTCTGTTCCTCTCGGCAGCACTCGGGATCGGCCTGGTCTGGCAGTCCGCGCGTGGCACCATCGTCCCCTGGGTCGTGCAGGTCGACAAACTCGGCCAGACACAGGTGATCGGCCCAGCGACCTCGGCCTATGTTCCGACCGATCCGCAGGTGTCGTGGTATCTGGCGCGCTTCATCGAAGATGTGCGTGGCCTGTCCGCCGATCCTGTCGTTGTGCGGCAGAACTGGCTGCAGGCCTACGAGTTCACCATGATTTCCGGCGCACAGGCGCTGAACGACTATGCCCGCCTCAACGACCCGTTCTCACGGGTCGGCCACGAACAGGTCGAGGTCGATGTGTCGTCGGTCATCCGGGCATCGCCCGGCAGTTTCCGCGTGGCCTGGACCGAACGGCATTACCGCGACGGCGCCTTCACGGGAACCGAACGCTGGACCGCTATTCTCACGGTCATGATCGTCACCCCACGCACGGCCGATCGCCTGCGGAAAAACCCGCTTGGCATCTATGTCACCGCCATCAACTGGTCGAAGGAACTCGGACAATGATCCGCATGGTCTTGCGCGCCCTGCCGCTGGCGCTGCTCACCCTGTCCGCCTGTGCCGGACAGTATCATCCGCCCGCCATTCGCTATGATGATGCGGCGCGGGCTACACGCCTGCCCGATCCACCCAAACCGGTGCAGGTGGTGGAAATCGCCAGACCTTTGCCGCTGCCGGGCCAACTGAAACGCCTGCCGTCGCGCAGCGTCCAGGCCCGGCGAGGTGCGCCGGAGGTTGCCGATCCGACCGTGCGTGTGATTCAGGCGAACGTCGCCGCCCGGATCCAGCCGACGCGGGCGGGATTTATCAATGCCGTGCAGGTTTATCCCTACAGTCCCGGCGCGCTCTATCAGGTCTACGCGTCGCCCGGTGACATTACCGACATCATGCTCCAGCCCGGCGAAAAGCTGGTCGGAAGCGGGCCGGTTGCCGCTGGTGACACCGTCCGGTGGGTGATCGGGGATACATCGAGCGGCAGTGGTACTGCCAAGCGTGTCCATATCCTGGTCAAGCCGACCCGTCCCGATCTCACGACCAATCTGATCGTCAATACCGACCGCCGGACCTACCTGGCGGAACTGCGTTCCACACCGGCGACCTACATGGCGTCCGTGTCGTGGGACTATCCCGAGGACGATCTGATCGCGCTGCACCGTCAGAATGACGACGCCGAAGAAGAGGCTCCTGTGGATGCGGGGCTGAATCTCGACGATCTGCATTTTCGCTACGCCATACAGCCAGCAAAAGGCGGGGTGCCCCCGTGGCTGCCCTCGCGGGCTTTCGATGACGGACGCAAAGTCTATATCGCTTTCCCGAGCGGGATCGGGCAGGGGGATCTGCCACCTCTTTTCGTGCTGGGGCCGGACGGGAACCCGGCTTTGGTCAATTACCGGGTCCGCCAGAACTGGATGATCGTTGACCGCTTGTTCGCCGCGGCCGAGCTGCGTCTCGGCGACAAGACCAGCGAGCAGCGCGTGCGCATCGTGCGCACTGACGGGCGGCCGTCATGAGCGAGGACAGAGAAGAGGGGGCAGGGCAGGACACCGCTCCACGCCCTGATCAGAATGCCCCGCCCAATGGGGGAAACCCGGCCCCACCGGCGACGCCCCCCGATCTGCGCCTCCGTGCCGAGCGTCCACGCGTCGTGCGTCTGTCGCGGACGGTGATCTGGTCACTCGGGGGGATCGGCGTCATCGTCGTGGCGTTCGCCCTCGGATATGCGTTGGAAGCCAGCCATCGAGCGCCGTCAGCATCAGTCGGTCCGGACAATGCGTCCCCACCATCTGCGGCAGGTCTGGACAACCTCCCGAAAGATTATTCCAATGTGCCCAGGCTCGGACCCGCGCTTCCCGGTGATCTGGGCAGGCCAATCCTCAACGCGCAGCGGCAGGGCAAATCAATCCCTGCCAATGCGATCGGCAACGAGGATGCGCGTCGGGCTCAGCAGGAAATTGATGCCGCCATTGGCAGCAAACTGTTTGCCTCAGTCGATGTGCGTGATCAGCATGACGTGCAGCCGGCTTCATCTGCGACCTCAGCGTCCCCTGGCCAGGGTGCAGGAACGACCAGCACCGGACCACAGGCAGAGAACCGGGCCTTTCTCGCGGGTCAACCTGACCGGCAGACCATCAGCCCCGATCGGATTTTGCCGCTCCTCTCCCCTTACGTGCTTCAGGCCGGAACGGTCATTGCGGGCGCGCTGAACACGAAGATCAGTTCCGATCTTCCGGGCCAGATCGTCGGGCACGTCACCCAGAACGTCTATGACAGCCCGACAGGGCGCTATCTCCTGATCCCGCAGGGCAGTACGCTGTTCGGTGCCTATAACAGCGGCATTTCCTTCGGGCAGCAACGCACCCAGATCATCTGGACCCGGCTGATTTTCCCGGACGGCGAAAGCCTCGTGCTGGAGAAACTGCCCGGCGCCGACGCGATCGGCCAGTCCGGCCTGTCGGACGAGGTGAACAACCACTGGGGCCAGTTGTTCAAAGCCGCACTGGTGACCACGCTGCTCAGCGTCGGGTCGGAAGCTGGCACGAGCCAGAGCGAGAACAATCTCGCCCAGGCCATTCGCAGTGGCGCCAGCAACGGGTTCTCTCAGGTGGGATACCGGCTGGTCGACCGCTCACTCGATATTCAGCCAACCCTCACCGACCGTCCCGGTCTGCCGTTCACGCTTCTGCTGGGGCGCGACCTGATACTCAAACCTTATGTTGCGAAAGGAGAACATCGCAATGGATAAGCTTCGTATCACCGCAATTCCCGACAGTCGTCCTGTCCGGATGACGATTGCCTTTCCCGCGGACATTCATCGTGACCTTCTTCTGTATGCCCGTTTTCTCGCGGAGGAGAATGGCGACGACACCAATGTCGGCAAGAACCCGGCCCGTCTGGTTCCAATTATGGTGGCCCGGTTCATCGAACGTGATCGTGTGTTCCTCAAGAAACGGAAGGAGGAAGGCGAAAAACCCTGAAAGTGAATAGCCAATAAACGGACCGTTCTGTATTGTTGCTCGGAGATGCTACGTGGCATGTTTGCCTCATTCAGTTCCGACATGACGGATCACGACGATGGATAACACGGCGACCGCATTTCACGAGGGCGAACGGCGTGCGCAGGCACTGGCTGGCGTGGCCGCACCTTCGAGCACTTTCATTCGCTCCTTCATGACAGAGCAGCATCGCACGTTCTTTGCATCGCTGCCTTATGTCGTGCTGGGTGCCCTTTCTCCCGACGGCTGGCCGGTTGCAACGCTTGCTACCGGCGTGCCCGGCTTTCTCTCAAGTCCTGACGAGATAACACTTCATCTCGCCTGGCATCCCCTATCAGGAGATCCTGTGGCTGAAGCGCTGGCGCCGGAACGCCCGATCGCGATCCTCGGGATCGAGTTTGCGACACGCCGACGCAACCGCGCCAACGGCACCGTTCTGGCGAACGACGCGGACGGCATCCGGATGCGCGTTCTGCAGAGTTTCGGAAACTGTCCAAAATATATCCGCCCACGTGAGCCACGATCGCTGCTTCGATTACCCGGTGCCGTGGAGAGATATCCGGCACCAGACGCTGAGGCGCGCGACGTCATCATGACCGCCAGCACATTCTTCATCGCCTCCTGCGCATCGTCTGTCGTCCACGGCGGCATGGATGTCTCGCATCGCGGCGGACCATCAGGTTTTGTGCAGCTCAACGGTGATGTCCTGACTGTTCCGGATTACCCAGGTAATCGTTATTTCAACACGTTTGGAAACTTTCTGGAAAATCCTCGGGCTGGTCTTCTCTTCATCAATTTCGACAACGGTGATCTTCTGCATCTGACGGGTGAGGCGTCTGTTTCGTGGAGCGGTGCAGGGCGTTCGTTTGATGTGCGTATTCGAGAGGTGATCCGACGCAGGAAGGCTCTGTCGCTCGGTTGGGTGGAGGGACCTGATATTGGGATCGTATCGTCGAGCCACGACGTATGACCGCAAACCGCATTCGTACTCCACGCATCGTAGAGCGTGTTATGGCGTATGCGTCACTTGGATTGCCACCGCTGTTCTGGGCCGGAAATTTTATCGTCAGCCGTGCGGTTCGCGATCTGACCGCACCCCTGACCCTGTTGACCGTCCGCTGGGTCGTTGCTTTTGTCTGCCTGTCGCCGTTTGCGCTCCCTATCATGCGCCGTGATGCTCCTCGTTATTGGCAGCATCGCTGGCTTATGCTCGGGACGGCGCTTACAGGGATCGTCGGCTTCAATGCCCTGATCTATGTTGGTGTACGAACGACCACGGCGAGCAACGCCCTTCTGATGAACGCGCTGATACCACTCATGATTGTTTTCTTCGGTGCGATCTTTTACCGGCAGCGACTTACACTCGCTCAGGGCGCTGGTCTGATACTTTCGTTGTTGGGCGTGTTCACGCTGGTTCTGCACGGCCAATGGTCACAATGGAGCGCCCTCGCGCTCGTGCCGGGAGATGCTGTTGTCCTTGCTGCGATGGCTTGCTTTGCGTTTTACACGCTCTGGATCCGTCGCCTGCCGGCAGACCTCGACCGGTTGGGTGTGCTGGGTGCTCATATCACGATCGGCGTCTGCCTCCTGTTGCCGCTCTGGTTCATCGCTCCGATAAGTGCGACATCTGCTCATTGGACGATTTCATTTGCCGCAGCTGCCTTATATGTGGGCATTTTTCCGTCCGTTCTGGCCTATTTACTCTACATGCGCGCTGTCAGATTTTTTGGTGCGGAACGTGCAGGCCTGAGCATTCATCTGATCCCGGCCTTTGGAGTCATACTCTCGACGTTGTTTCTTCACGAACGTCTGCATCTCTGGCACGCTACAGGCATTGTAGCGATTGCTTTGGGTCTGGTGTGTTCGTCTTTCCGGCAGGCCTCTGCACCGCCGACCAATGGCGGCGATGTCTCGCACGTTCGGGAAGTATGAGCCCAACGATATGGAGATCACCACACGATTAACTCTGATTGATGAGAGATCAGCATACTTGGGATTTTTGTTGCACTCGTCTTTTCTACTTATATCCGGGATGAAAAATGCAAGAAGTATGATCCCATTTTAGCTTCCATTTTCCACGAGGTAGGGTGGTTCACGACGGGCCAAACGCCCATCTGACAGAGGCCGTTGAAGCCCCAGCGCCTCCTCTGCTGGCGCATTCATCCACACATCCAGCTCATCCGGCTGCGTCAGAATCACCGGCATGGCTTTCGGATGGATGGCTCCAACTTCCCGGTTTGCCTCGGTGGTCAGAAATCCAAACAGGTCATCCGTTGTCTCTCCATCAGCCAGTTTCCGCACGGATGTCCATCGGCACCAGATACCGGCAAAGAAAGCCAGCGGCTCTCCGTCGCTGCGGGCAAACCACACAGGCTGTGATTTCCCATCAGGCAAACGCTCGGGTTCCGAGAACGCTGTCAGCGGAACCAAACAGCGGTGCTCCACCCCTTCCCAGCGCTTCCACCATGCAGATCCCGGATTGCGGATATTGGTCACACCGCGATCCACCTTATGGCCTTTCAGGTAACCGGGGGGAGTCGGCATACCCCAGCGGGCCATGAGCAGTTCACGACCGCCTTCCCCGTTCCTCACAATCGGCGCCATCGTATTCGGGTAGATCTCCGGCAGCGGCTGGAGATTGCCCGTGCGATCCTCAAGAACTTTCGCGATCTCGCGGATCGCCTGCGGGTTGGAAGTCATGGAATAGAGATTGCACATCCGCCTGCTCCCTTACGACCACATGCCGCGTAATCTGGCTGCCATATCGATCCGCACCGACTTCACCGCCTCCTGCCTTGCCTGCTCTTCCGGTTTCACGACAGGCCATGACACGGCTTCGAACAATGGCAGCATGTCCCGGTCGATGAAGCGTGTACGTGAAGCATAGACATGTCGGTCGCCCCGGCTGTGCTGGCCATGCACATAGAAACGCTGCGGCACCATGATATCGAGACTGTCTTTCGCCCTCGTCATGGCCACATAGAGCAGGCGGCGTTCCTCCTCGATATCGTCCTGCTCGCCCGTCGCCAGATCAGACGGAATGCAGCCATCGACTACGTTCATGAGGAACACATTCTTCCACTCCTGCCCCTTGGCGGAATGAATGGTCGAGAGGATCAGATAGTCTTCATCCAGCAACGGCACGCCAGCCTGATCGGACGTGGCATCCGGCGGGTCCAGCGTCAGTTCGGTCAGGAATTTCTCGCGTGACGGGTACCCTCCGGCAATCTGCTCAAGCTGCACCAGATCGGCCAGACGGGTGGAGGCGTCCTCGTGCAGCCGCTCCAGATGTGGCTCATACCAGTACCGCGCGGCTGCAATCTCGCCCGGCCAGCCGACCTGATGGCTGCCGAGAGCGGTCAGCATATTCACGAAACCCGCCCAGACCTCACCACTCCGCTGTGGCGCTTTGACATCCTTCAACGCCTCGAAGGGATGGGCATTCTCGCCCATCGTATCCAGCACGCGCCGGGCTGAACCCGGCCCCACGCCCGGCAGAAGCTGCAATACCCGAAAGCCCGCGATGCGGTCGCGTGGGTTCTGGGCAAAACGCAATAGCGCCAGCATATCTTTCACATGCGCACTGTCGAGAAACTTCAGGCCACCGAATTTCACGAACGGAATATTGCGCCGGGTCAGTTCCACCTCCAGCGTGCCGCTA
>VNJV01000210.1:0-24152 GCA_008042635.1 Drosophila nikananu | reverse complement strand
AGTGTGTTATCTATTTGGCAGCTAGCAACAGGTGCATCCCAAAAACAACAACAAAACTGATGAGCGCAAGAAACTAACTCCCGTGCGCAAAAAAGAGAGGAGGGGTTATCTCTGTCTCTGTCTTGCACACGCAAGTGCATGAGATGGTGGTGGTTTTGCAAAGAGCGAGTTTGTTTACATTTTGATATATATTTTGGTACATGGTATATAACAGTCGTTCACGAACGACTGTAGCTTTCTCACTTGTTTAAATACATTTTTACAAGTACATACATGACAAAGAACTTAAAATTAAGGATTCTTGTAAGTAATTAATTTAAATAAATTATTTTGGCAGTTAAAAAGTTTTTTTTTTTTTTTCATTACTTAATACACGTGTGTGCGAATACGCAATCTGTGTTGGGATTCTGCTTTAAATGCCTAAAATAAAGGCTTCTCTAGCAGCAAAAAGTGCATGATTGCATTGCAAACTCAGCTTGGTGTATTTAGTAATTAAAATTGAAGAAAAAACTAGTTGACTGCAATAAAAAGCTAACTCTATAATGCGTTTCATTCATTTAATTATAAAATAAATATATAAATGTGATGAAAATTATTAGTACTGCGTTTTTTTGTATTTGTACTTTTTTATTGATTTTAAAGTTTGGTGAATTCTAACAAAATTCGAATTATTTAATAGTTTAATAATTGTACTTTTTAATTGATTTTAAATTCGAATTATTTTAAAGGTAATCGCTCCTCGCTTTTTATTTTTCAAAAAAGAATTTATCCTTAATGATCCTACTACAAACTTCAATGGTGCACAAATCGTGGCTTGCCGAAGTTCCTGCTATTAAATATGATCGTAAACCTTAAAATGTACCACTCTAGATATACAATTTAATATCTGAAACTTCAATAGGGCACCGATAACAATGCTTATTGTCCGCTTATCGCGTTCACCTTGAGCTAAAGCATTTTATCGCCATTGTTTTGCCCCTTCTCGACTCCCTTCAGCTGGGTAATTGAATATAGCGGTTTCATCCATTTATGTAAATACGTGTACATTGTTTAGTTGAATTATTTTCCGCCTTTTTGCACATTTTTATTTTGCCGATATTACTTCCATGGCTCATTCTCAGCGTTTCCCCGTTGTCTGTAACCAGATTCCTGCTTTTCCCCGCTTTTCCGCGCTCGCTTTTCTCTCTGCTTGGCCGCACATGAGTTTTTATAGTTTTTCATTATTTGCATAGGGCTTATCTCTGGGGAGAATTAGTATAAAGGGGGGCGACGGGGCAACAAGACGGGAGAATGGGAACGGAGGCGTGGTCCAGGCAGCAGGAGCCAAGGAAACAACCGTCGATTGTCGCATCGCCTGTCGCACCTGCTCCGCTATACAGGCAGAAAAATGTATATTAAAAATACAACGAAATTCAATTTATACAAATTATCTGTACATTTCCTCAGATCAAGCTAATAGTTGCTAAAAACGTAATAAAATAAGTAGTCTTACTATAAATACATATAAATAATGTTTAGGTTTTTGCTTCACTAGATCTACTTGATAATACCAATCTTTTCCTATTCTTCCTTCTTTTTCTAGATAGAAATTGGCTTTACTAAGCAATCATTATTTCTATGTCGCGGGAATAGGTTTTCTTCCGATAGATTTTTTCCTAAGCGTATGTGGTGCGTGAGCCGGGACTCCATCCCTCAGGAGTTGCTTTCGCTCTGGCCTGGCAAAAATGGAAATTTGCTACCGCTTATTTATTTTTTCCGAGCCATCCCCCCCTTGGCTGTCCCACGATTTCCACCTGCTTCCACCGCTCAACTCCCTGTGCAAACGAAGCATGAACCGGGAGCGTAATTCAAGCGGAAAATTGTCGCGCAACGTCGCGTCGTCTTGCCATCTCTCCTGCGTTTATCGTCCTGTGCCCCGTCCCCCAGCTCGTCCTTTGGACCGTGGGAATTCCCAGGACCTTACACAGTGCAGCGAGCTATGTAAACGGCACACGGCTCTCTGCGAGTTAACAATGTTTTTAGCCAGGTTTTGTTGCTACTGCCGGCGCTGATGTCGCCGTAGATGTTCGCGTTGTTAATATTCTCGGCTGGCACGCCGCTTGAAATTGACGCACATTAGAGCTGATGGAAGTGGACCCTTCGACTCTGGGCCAGGGGTGTCCAGGAACAGGGTCCAGGGGTCCCACCAATCGGAATGTTTGATCAGACATTGCATTTGGCTCATTTCCATCAGCGCAAGAACCAGAGAGGCATCGGTATCGAAAATTGAAAGCCGCACTGAACAAAAACTGTTAATGGAAGTGTAACCTTACAGATTTAGTTCCTCATTATTGAATGAACTAAAAAGCAGTGGCTAACCAATTTGTCAACTGACATAAAGCTAGATATGGGAACTTGAAGAACGAGTCCTTGGAATTGCTTCATATCCTCAATATCTTTCAGCTTTCCAAAATTTTCCAAACATATATATAATTTAGCTGAAGCGACCGTTAATTAAATTGGTTTTCAGTGCACTTTCGAGGGATTTTTGGTTGCCGTTCCAGCCGCAAATCGTGTTAGCCACGCCATTAGCAAAAGCTCGCCGGGAAACAGGCGCACCAACAGCGGCGGCAGGCGTATCATCAAGGAGCGGTCATGCAATGGATCCAAGCTCCAGCTCCTGCTCCTGCTCCTCCTTCTGCTCCTGCCCTGTTGCCTGCTCCTGTTCCCAGCTCCTCTAATGTGCGCGCTCCAATGGCCGTAAACCAATTCAAAAGCATATCTGCAAGCGCTGATGGACCGTGGACCGCAGCTGGCGGGGAATAGCGAGGATTTGGGCCACCACCAAGGGGTGATGTATAATAGACAAGGGCCTTGAAATATAATATTTGGCCCGGCTGCGAGTGAGTTGAGCCCTTGGCTTTGTGTCTGGCCAAAATCACTTGAAATCGACCTCACACAATGCACTCAGACATGAGTAAAGTACCAAATCCTCCCCGGTTTTAGTTGAATTTTTCTCGGCAAACCTGGGTTTTTGCCAGTGTAGATTCGGGGTAATCTCGGGCTAAGGAGCGTCAGCTGATAGCTGGCCTATGTCACCGATGAAGATGCCAGAGTGGCAATGCCGATGCCGATGCCTTTGCCCCTTCGTCTGCACCATGTGCGAGCCATAACAATGTGGAAAATTGTTTCCTGTATCAATTTCACACATTAAGGAAGCAATTCGATTTTATCGCTACCTCATGACTACACGTTCAATTATTGAAGAGTTTACGTTTTGCCGTCGGCGCTCCCGCCCCCGAGTTCCCCGACTCGAAGTCGGGAGGCACAGCCGCTGGGCGGCCTCTTTGCCAAAAAAGCATTTTGCATACATTTGCCAGAGACTCTATGGATGGCGTGGGTGCGTGTGTGCTCTGCACCCGGTTTAGGAGGTAATTCTTTTCAATTGTTGTCTTACAGGGCGGTTTACAAGCCGTTTTCTGTTCGGGCCTGCTTTGTGGGTTTTTTGTGCTGTCAAATGGCATTGGATTCGATGTGATCTCTGAATGGGTGTGTGCATTTCGCTGGCTTGATTAACCAGCTTCTGTTTGGTTTTCATATAGAAATTTGGGTAGGTGAAAAGTGCGTGGATTTGTCTGAGTTGAATTGTGTGGAATGGAATGTAGTTGGGAATTGGTTGACAGGCAACTAACAAGTATATTAATGGCCTAGTTTTTGATCACCTGACACATGTTCCAAAGTCTTTTCCCGATATTACCATATCCAGGAGTATTCGCCAATTGTGCTTATACCAAGTCAGAATCAAAATTGAAATCTCTGCGCCAACAACGATATTTTAGGTGGTTTGGGGAGCCCGACCTTGCCCCCAGTTCCGGGCTCTTTCAGGCCTTTCAATGCCATCCGGCTGTTTGCATATCAATTTGGGAATAAGCAACTCGCAGCTGACAGCGCCTGTGTCAACATCCACATCAACATCAACATCCAGCATCCAGAATCCAGCATCTAGCAGGCAGAACAACTGCTTGGTATGCGCGACCGGCGCAGCGATGAGGTTGCCAGTCGTATCCGGGCCACATACAAATGAGCTATTGTGGGTCACGTAGTGCTCAATGGGTCAACGGGTCACAGCAGATTCGTTTCGCCTCGATATATTGGCTCTTGGCCGCTCCCGGTTCGCTCCGCCCCGCCCCTGCCACATGGTAATTAATAAACAACGGCCTTCGTCGTCTCGGACTTTGGTCGAACACAAATTCAGCGAATTAGCGAAGAAATTAAAAAGTAATTTCTGCACAACAACAGGATTCGCAATTGCCAGTTGCGCATGCAAATGAGGAGAAAGATCCTTAAACGGCTGATGATGGCCTGACAGCGTTGCCAACTGCCAGACCGAAGCTCAAACTTTTAATTTGATTTGCAGCATTTTAATGGATTTTAATGAAACGCAAACAGGCGACGATTGCAGCAAAAAAAAAAAAAGCGAAAAATAAGGCAAAAAATTTGAAAAGGACACTCTGAAAGCGGGGGCCGGGAAAAAACTTTGACAAATGCCAAAGCGCGAAAAATTCACTTCACTTTATTTTCGGTAACTTAGACTCAACTCAAGAACTTCCACTTGATAAGCGTCTGTCTGTGTCTCTCCCTTTCCGTTTCTTAATTGAAAATGTTTGAAATTCCATGCCGTCAGTCGGCCTCGAAATAAGCACTTCACTGAGCATAAAAAGACTGCACTTACTTGTAATAGAAAATAAATTTGGGATAATTATGAGATATATAATTACACAGTAATGTAATTATCAGAGTATATATAACACGTTATTATATAAAATAATAATGTAATTTAGTTAAGTTGCTCCTCATTACAAAGTGCAAGATTTTCTCTTGGTGCACCGCGTCCCCTAAAAATGTGAAGGGACAAATAATTCAAAATTAATTTCAATTAGGTAGACTTACCGAATCATGAATATGACAGCTATGCGTCATAAGTCATGCATGTTTTCAGACAGACAAAGTCGGCTAATTAAAATCACATAAATTACGCGTTCGCCATGTGGCTGCTGAGCGCACAAAATGGAGCGAAAATGCGAAAAGTTTCGCATTTTTGATCAAAAGTCCATGGGCCGGCTAATTTGATTAGCTCCCAGGGCCGGGCTCATTAGGAGGTCCTGGCCTTTGTCCTCCTCGCTTTTGGGCGTCCCCTCTGGTTTTTGGGCCTTTCTACTTCTCGGCTTTTCATCTTGACGTCGCCCCTTTTGGGCTGTGTGTGCCCAGTGTATCCTATCTCTGGGACAGAGCTCATGCAACATTTAGTGGCAACTAATTGCAGCAGCATTGAAATTAATTATTTAACCCTTTTTATTGTTTAAGCTCTCTCGGCTTTCGACTCTCGGCTCTCCGGAGCAGAGCCCGTTGCCTTTTCGGGGGCCGCGCCTCATTAGCATAATTAATTGTGCAAATTTGCGTAGTTAAACAAGTTATTATTTCAAATTAAACGAGTACGTTTCATCACCGCCAAGAAGCCGAAAATGTCAGGGAATTTAATCATAATTTCTTTGAAATTACCCCGTGACTTCTTGTCAGTACCTAACGAATGAACTGAAGTAAAGGGGTTCTTTAGTAAAAATTAGGTAAACAAATTAGGTATGTACATATTTTCAGAAGAATAATATGTTTCATATAAAATTAAAATTGTAGTTCTTGCACTTAACAAACCAGAATATAATGTAAATAATTTTCTAGAAGGACTTAATAACCGCACCACTGACACCACAAAATACATTTGTGATTTTCAACTGTTCCTGAATAAAAGCTGTGAAATAGATGAGTTTTTCCGAGAGTCACTTTCAATAGGGGCTTAAAATTGATTCAATCGGTCGAGTGCCCACACTGCAAATATATTTTACAGCCAGCCTTCTACCATTTACCATTTACCATTTACCAGTCCCCGTCTTTCAATTAAAACCGCCACAGAGCAGTCGAGGTCCAAGCTGTCTGTTATAATACAGATTAGCGCTTCGAACTTTGAATAAACGCATTGAAATCCATAAATTGAATTATTTATTTACCTTATTTATTTGAATTTTTCATGAACAGCAAGGAAACAAAAAACAAATGCGATGCAGTTCGCTTTGGAAATATTTTACACAATTTAACGGCCATGCGCCAAAATGAAAAACTGTAATAAATGCTCTTATATACATTATCGTTATTTGCTCTCATTTATTTTTATTTGCGTGTGAGTTTTTTATTCTTTACAACCGAAAGATGTGCGAATGAGTAGGTAAATTAATTTATACATTATATTTTATACTATGCATGTTTGTTCATCACACACTCTGAGTTTTATTTTAATTGGATATACTGATTAACAAAAAGTGATTTCAGAAATGTCCAGGCCCCTCCATTGTCATACTGCGACATAATGGGTTAAATATATGTTTTTAGTCGGCAATCTGCTGCCAGATCTTATTTAGAGGGCGTTGACCCGGCGGATAGGGTTTAGTGTCTGTTTGTTGTAGTCGCTCAGCTAACTGAAATGTTTACTGCTTTTTGCTAGGCTTCGGCTGATTGTTTTTTATGTTGGCCTTAAATACACGCTGAGATATAGTGAATAGCTCTCTATATACATCCATACGTATTTAGTTGAGTGTGGCAGCGGGACATGATTTGTAGTTGTTTGTCCTGGGTTTTGAATGTTTAAAATTGTATTTACAGCATATTTATGCTAGACTTAATTATAATGATTTTTACAGCATCTGCATTCTTGTATTCCACTGATAAAATCGCATGTTTTCGCTTATTTTGGCATGTATTCGTCCACATCTATTTTTATTGTTTTTCATACGTGTTATTTTTTCATAATCTACCCCATGCCATCGGCATGGAGCGTGCACAGAGATATTTGCTCAAAAAACGTTTCATGTGCAATACGAATGAAAATCAATTTATAAACAACAATCGAAAAAATTACGCCTATATTTACATACATCGGAAATTCGTTTGGTTTGCTGGAGAATGACTTATTTTGGCTAGTATCAGTGTCAGGCAGGTAAAACAATTTGTTTGCCGTTTTATATCGTTTAATATATCAGTAATATATCTTATTGTATTGCTTGATAAACTAACCGACGTGAAAATAAATCATTACAAGTAAAAAATTACTTTCAAAAAATGGTAATTTAATGTAATAAAAGAACCCTTCCCCCTTATGGCAGTCACTGTGCAGGAATATCAAAAGGTAAACTTATACCATTATCGTGACTAACTTAGTAATGCCAACTATATCGAATTTAAACAGGGATATTAAAAAATAGTTCAACATTTTCTTATTTTAAACTCATTTTTCATAACTCAGAGTTGTTGACTTAAAGTTTGTATTTTTATATTCATATAAATTGAATTTATACTGAATGAATTTGTATGCTTACATTTTGCTAAAGTTTTCCTTGGAGCGTCCATACTTTGCAGCCCTTATTCCATAAATCTTATTTACATTTGGCAACCAAAAGTTTCTCTTTACTGACTAGATCGCGGTCTTACCTTTATCTGTTGTCCTAACTAACTAACTAAATAGGATACTAGCTGACTGACTAACTAACGTGATGATATAGTTGACAAAGTTGCCGTACGAGGCGATTTCCCCTCCCAATCCAGGGACGTTGCTCCGTCCTTCGATGCCAATTTCCCTATGAATGTCAGTGTTCATGAGGGGCGTCGGCAGAACTGCACGAGCAGGATTGCCGCCAGGATGGCGGAAATTAGCGATGTCCTGTCACCACCAAAGCAAGTCCTTTGTGACGCTCCCGAGTCTTTAATTGTGAGAGGTAAAGTAAACGAAAGGAAATGTCAAAGAGCTCAGTTAATTGCCTTGAAACTATAAGCGTAGCTGCATGCAAATAAATTCTAGATTATATTTTTAATAAACAAGGTCTCAAATGTATATACTATAAATTTGGGGATGTTTTGTGGAGAAAACTCACAAATATTCGCATGTCTCAGTGGCATTTGGTTGTTGAAATTATCGAATTGCGACAACGATGCACTGAGCGTCGTCTCGCGCCTCAGTTCAGGGTAATTCTCGATTTCTGCCACGCACTTGAGCTCCAGGATCTTGCCAGCCTGGAAGAAGCGCTGTCCTTGCAGGTAGAAGTGCACCTGCAGTCGCTGACGCCGAAGGACATAGTCGTGGGCCGGTATGCTCGTGTCGATGGTGGGCTGCAGCTCCCCCATCAGAGGCTGCAAAAGAGAGGAATTGGTATTACAATTATTATTATTAAAATATATCTATTAAATAGTTAAAATTAACATTATGCTTCCTATAATTCTCACCTGCTCGCCATTGATGAACCAGGTGAGCCGTGTGGGCAGGCTGGAATAGTCCGAGGAGCAGGTGGCGCTCAGGAACTCCTCCATGCGGTACATTGAGTTGAAGCTCTCGATTAGCGGGTCGCTCTGCGGCAAGGCTGTAAGTATTCCGAGGATGGCAATGAATCTGATTTATGCCCAAAGCTAGCCTAAAGGGTGCCCACCTGCCACGGTCATGTTGTCCGCCTTGTCGGCCAATTTGAAATGCGGAGCATCACCGCTGACCTCGCACTTGTAGACGCCCGTCGACTTGGCTCCCTGTAAACTCAGATCCAGCCTACAGCTCGATTCATTGCACATATACTTGCCGTCCAGCACTTGAAGTCCTGCCACCCCGAAAGTCATGTAAATGGGACTCGCTAAGGGGGAATATCTAAATAGTAGAGAGGATGCTGCTGGTGAAAATAGCTTCTTGGACACCGTATGGAGGTACTACCTGAAGAACTCCTCGTGATCCTTGTACCACTTAACCGAATTCAGCGTGTGACCTCTCATATCGTAGCTGCAGGATAATGTGACATTGTCCCGGAAGTCCACAATCTCCGGCACACTGATGTCCGTCACAAACAAGGCGGAAGCGATTGGGTAATCTATACAGAAGTTTTTAGGTTTATTATAAGTGGGAGGGAAGTATTGAAATCAATATATATCAGGTGTATTTCTTAGATATCATTGAACCAAAAGATGAGTGAACTAAAAAGTGTAGCTAATTATAATCAATTTTATACTTAAGTATTCGCTTCTACATTGCAAACAGTGCCTGCTTCAGCTGAGAAAGCTTGCAAATCAGATTTGCAGCTGCTGAATATTTATCATGTCCTGCTGGCAGAGTTCCCTTCGGTTAACAGTCCTTCTGCTCCTGCATCGTACGCATCTCCCAGCTCATGTTAAATTTATTTTTGCCAAGGCAAAAGTCGAGTCACTTGACATTTTGGTTTGCTGGCATTTCTTATCAGTTTTCGGCCCCGCCACCCACTGCTCGTTGTTTATTCGGTCGGCGGTGGCCAGCTGTATCTCTGCCCTCGGACCTCGAGGACTACCTTGTAAGGGGAAGCTGGAACTGCATATGCCAGTTACGTATGGTCCCATATCCAATGCATTTTGTTTCTTTCCCTCTCCTTTTGGCTCTCCGGCTGCCCCTGGTGCCGGGCTACCGGACTAACTAACTGTTTTGCATATTCATTTCATGAAATTTCAAATTTATTCGATGTCTCATGTGCCAGAAACTTGGCCACAAAGCACCTCCCGCACCAGCCGTGTTCGACCCCGCCCCCCCCCATTTTCCATTTTCCATTTACCCAGGTCAGTCACCTGGGCTGAATTAAAAATTACGCATACGCACACGACACCCACCGCCGCCGAACACGACTCTGGACTTTAGTGACCAAAATTTTGTCATTGGCCTGTGGGTTTTCGTGTCCGCAGCACGGACATGGCAGAATTCCATGTAAAGCACTGGCACTCATCCTGTGGACCGTTCGTGGGCCACGCCCCACAATCGGTGGCACGAAATCGCTCGGCTGGCCGGTTATCTGACAATATTTTATCATCCGAAGCTACTATAATTTTAGGTTCTTTAATTCTTTAATTTTATTTAAATTAAAAGGATTAGAGTGCAAAATATAATGTGACTTTAAAAATTACTAGAATTTTCAGTACTGAAACAGTTTGTTTAAAGTTTTCAAATTTTGATTTTGCTTGATTATAGTTACTTTTCATAAATAAGTATGGCATCAATTAAATTGTTTTGTAATTAAGTTGAATCGTTAGATTTGTTAGAATTTAACTCCAACTAAATAAACAATTTTGCATCTTTAAATAGCCAGTAGCACGGCTTAAAACTGTTTAAGCTATGCAGGAGCAAAACCAGAGCCCCTACCTTTTGTGTGGCTTAACCTCCGTCCCCGCTTAACCACACAGAGTGGAATGGAGGGGTTAAGCCCAGACAGAGATACAAACATAGATATATTTACACCTCAGCACATGAAAACTTTGCTGATAATTAACCTACACATTTCATTCGAGAAATGGCAAGCACACAGACACGACCGACCCAAAACTTACTCAACGAAATCCCCACCCACACACTGGAGTCTGAATTCAGACACGAATTTTTGGGGCAGGACCCAGGCCGTCCAAGTTTTGGTGATAAATTCATTTAGAGATGCCGAGACGAGACATTTATGCAAACATTTTTGCTGTGGCATGGTTTTTTTAATAGCTATCTGTGGGAGTGGTAAAGTAGTAGTTCTTCCCCACACGCTACATATACACAAAGAGAACAATATTTTAGTAAGTTAGTTTCTGGTTCAAATAAGGTTATAAACCACAAACAAATAATGTTCATTAAAAGAGTAATTTTTTATAAATTACATGGAGGTTGTTATTCTAACTTTTTATTTACTAATAATTAATATTGTGATGCAAATGACTGCTGTTTATTAGAAAGTAACTTTGTTTAGAAGTAAATAACTTGTAAACGAAAAAAGTTCCTTAACCAATGATCCCATTTTATAACATGTTATAATATTTTAAATGTTTACTTAATTGATGTTTTCTTAGTGTATTCTTGTTCATTTCTCGCTTGTGGGCGCCCCTTATGCATAAATATTCATTTCATCGGATGGCTTAAGCTCAGCCACTAAAACCCACAAAGTGGAGAAAAAGAATCTATAAGAGACTGGCAAATAGTCAAAGTGTTTTCCCCATTTTAGTTGCAACCAAGTCCACAAATTAATTGGGTGCCGTATGACAGAGGCAGAAAGCGAGAGCCAGTTCAACTGATTTCCAATGTAAATAAACAGGTCCTGGCAATTTGTTATTTGTTATAGTTGCTTTGTGGTCTCCCAGGGCCACATCCTAAATTGGATGTCCCACAATGGACAATATTTAATTCCATTAGGCTGTCCAAATTGTTGTTGTCGGCAAACACTCGAAATATAGAAGGAATTGAAAAGTTACAACTCCCCAGCAGAACTTTCCTTGCGACGCCATTCTCCGGCTTTCATTGTGGGGCAATCCTTTGTGCTCCTGCCCTGGATTGCATTGGTTCCCGGTTCGGAGCTGCTGCACACAGGTGTGTGTGCGTGTGGAAAATGTGTGCGGAAAATGTGTCAGCCACAGTGGAAAAAATCGTAAAAGGGGTTAAATGAAACCCTGCATATGGACTTGACCAGGGGCAGTCAAGAGTATATTCGAGGTATAGTTAGCATCGAATGCAGCTAAGGTTATAATGGTATAAAAAGGACTATGTACACATAATAATTATAATATAATAATTACTAAATATACATGCATTCTACACACATTAATGTTAATTAAGCAATGCAATTGTCATACGATTGCTATGCAGCATTTAACAAAACGATACATGAATAATGCGGCTTAGCTAGAGTCAACTCTTTCTTATTTCTATATCAATTACTCTATTTAGAAATTACCATAAACTTTAAAACCCCTTAAGAGTTTTCTCTATAGTATTTCAAGTTAGATTAATCTCCTCTCAGTACGAAAGTAAAATTAATTTTACTCTTATCGAGCTTTCGAACAAACCCCAAGCAATTGGTACTTTTCGACGTAACCAGGCCAAAGTGAGAACCTGCCCTATCAGCTGCCCTTTTCAAATTTACCAACTGCATTTTCCTAAACTTTTCCAGAGCGTCGGCACACATGATGGAATACAATTCCGAGCACCCGCCGGGCGGAGCGGGAGAAGTGAGAGAAGTGAGCCAGCTCATTTAATGCGCTGCAAATTAATTGCCCCATTGCCATTGGCAATTTCAGTGCAGGCGAGGGAGGAGTGAGAAGGGGCACTGCCTTTGGCAGTCTGCCTAATTGCGAACATTTCAAAAATACAATTTAAGTTTAAACTGCACTCAAGATGTGCTGCTGCTGGAAAAGTTGTGCCGGCAGAAATTACCAACTGCCAAAGGGGATGGGTGGAGCGCAGTGCAACTGCGTCGGAACAGCCGCTGAAATTATGGCGAAAGTCATTAAAAGAGCCAGGGGCAAAAAGTTTGCCAATATTGATTTGCGGTTGCTGTTCTCGGCAAACAGCAATAACAATTAAAATAATAATAATAAACCGAGTCGCAGCGAGCGGGCAACAAACAACTGACAGAGGCGATTTGTCCAGCTCACATTACGCATACGCGGCGGTGTCCACAAATCCGCGACACCGCTTCATTAACCAAACAAACATTGTACTACGCGGAAAAACAAGGAAAAAACGTTAAAGCAAATTAAAAACAATGATAATTTCCTACGTTCCGGAGAAGGGAGGAGGGTCGCAAAAAACTTACCAATTAAAAGTGCGACGAACAGAAACATCAGCCAGCCGTAATCCATTTTTTGTCGTCGTCCTTATTGTTGCTCTTGTTTGAATAAAATTAATTGCTTCCAGTTATTGTTGCTCTTGGCTTTGGCAGTGCCGTTGATTTATGCAGCTTATCCCCCTCGAATCGCCGCAGATTGGATCCCTTTGTTTCGAGTGCAGTCGAGAGAGGAGGCGACAGAAACTAAAATCGAACAACCGAGTGGAGGTCAAACGGGTGGCTCAATTAATTGAACACTGTGTCAAAGGAAGACGTACAAGAGGAGGACTCGCAGTCGAGATGGAGATGGCGCAACGGGAAAGAAGAATATAAATAAATAAACTAAGCGACAAGCTCATGCAGAAAAGTTCAAAGGATACGCTCTGTCAGTGTCGTTATAAATAAATAACAAACATTAGAGAAGCGCAGAGAAAAAGTCCAAGGAGTTTGGAGCCAGGAAGTACACAGAGAAAAGGCAAAAGGGTCACCAATATAAAGGCTTTTGTTACATTTTTGGTTTGCAGAAAAGTTTCTTGTATTGCATAGATGTCTTCGGCTAAGTCTATATATTTATAATCAAATCATAACAACATGTAGAAGTAATTATTCTTCTATTTTATTAAAGGAAGTCTATAAAACAATATATTTTTTTACAAATCACAAACATAAATGGTGATTAAAAGTCCGCAAAAACTATGGCTGCGATTTGTGAATCTGCAGATCCTCTATTTCAAAAATAACCCATAAATAATCATATATATTGGGGACCTTTCTTTATTCTCAGTATATTTCCCTGTGTACGAACTCGCATGAAAGGGAAAGCAGGAAAAAAACGTAAAGAACAAGGACTTGAGGGCGTGGCAGACGCCCTGGCATCCTGTTTTGGAGCATGTACATGTGGTTCTGTGTGCGTTTGTCAACTTAAATAATTTAAATGCCAAATTCAAACGAATCCATGTGTTTAATATTTGAATAAGCCATCCGCCGGCCCCAGCCACGCCCCCATTCGCTGGGGACCTTGTGCTTCAGTACCTTTTCTCTTGTATTTTGTTTTCCTCTTTTTTTGTTACACGTTCACGTTATTTTTGTCTCGGTTGTTCCTGTCAATTTGGTTTTGCCGGAGTTAACATTAAACTGAAATTGAGGCACTCGACGGAAACGGAAGTTGGCAGTCCGGTGCAATTTAAACTTATTTTGTTTGTTTTATTCTTCCTCCGTTTTCCAGACTGTTTCAAAAGTACTTTCGGAACTTTTGCCTCATTCTTTTCACTAAGTATTTTGGTTAACTGGAATTTTATTGACTGCCCGCTTTGGTTAATTGACCTTTCGCAGGGGATGCTGAAGCGGAGCTTTGCTGCAGTCCCTAGGTTTTCAAGTTCATGTCCCGCACTGATAAATAGTTACGCTTTGCAGTACATTAATTAATAATCGGCGTTCTGGTGAGTTTTATTTTTTATTTTCCCTTTTTTATGTTGAACAGAAATCGGTCGGCCACAGAGGAACACTGTAAAAAAGTATCTCCGCGCGGCTTCAGGCTTACGAGCTGACTGAAGCTGTGGATTCGTGACTCGGATTCGTGAGTTCAACTTCACGGATGCCACCGCGGTCGGCGTCGCTGCCGCCGCCAGAGGACTTCGGGAGCGGCAGTCGTGTAATACCGTACGCTCAGCCTCTGGGCGCGCGCTCGTGTCTTCGGGATGCTCGGTTACACGACAGCTGAGCCTGTAACGGAGTGTCCAGCGGCGGTCCATGAGAGCGGCGAACCGAAGAGCGCCGAAGAGAGTCGAACGGGATTTTGTAGCTTTGTCGCTTGTCGCTCGTCCTGTTATCACCTAACAGTGGCCTCTTCTGTTATCCTTGGCGGTGCTAATACTAACATCCTGTGATTTTCAGTCTCTGTTATTCCACAGATTAACTTGCTTTTGGACATAAGCCGAAAGTACTGTTATTCTCTGTGAAAGTTTTACTTGAAAAATAAAATAGGAACCTCTTAAAGTAGAAGAATTACCTGCAGGAATAATATTTTCTCCTTATACACTTTATATGCAAATAATTAAATTCAAGTTAAATCTTGTAAGTTATTTTTGTATTTCCCAATAAGTTCAAAAAACTGTTCTACTCAATTTCGTGAACTTAACAAACAATATGCTGCAGCCTTATGTTGGCTTTCAATTAAAAGGTGCTCATATCTTAGATTTAATTTAAAACTATTTTATTGGCTTATGTTCTGGCCTCGGGGACTGCGGTTTATTCCAGACTTTTTAACATATTCATAGGGCAGTGCGAGCCCGGCCAAAAGTTGCCTTTAAAATCCAAAACACCTTACCGTTCTTGTTTGTGCTGGTGATGTGCGAGTTTTATGGTTAACGGATATCCTTGGTAGTTAAATGCAGACAACAAACGGAGGGGTCCGGGGCGAGGTCCGTGTTGCAGCTGCATGTAAAAATATTACGTGCAAGGGGGTTATTTTCCCACCAAGGCTGCTGGGGCTGGGCTGGTGGGCGTTTTGCGGGTGCCTAGTGGGTGGATGGGATTTGGGGGCGAATGACGACGACGACGACGGCAGCACAAAGTCATCTTATCATTTCATGAATAATGCAGGGATTTGTTAGGGACACATGACTGGAATTTTACGCAAAAGTTGTGATGATGTTGCCGCTGCTGCCGCTTTTGCAGCTCCTGATGCTCCAGCTCCTGCTGCTGCTGCTGCTTTTTCTTTTGCCAACCGCCAACACTTTGAGGTTGTTGCTATTGTGGCTGTGTTTGTTGCTGCTGCTATATGGGTTACTGTATAACTGCAGTCTGCTGGGTGCGGCAATCAACAGAAAATTGCAGATTTTAAATTCAAAGCATTTTGCTCGCCGTCCCCGTTAAGCTCCTCGTGTTTCTATCCTCCAACCGCTGTAACTTAATTCTAACGAATAATTTCTGATGCCCGAATATGAATATTAAAACAAACGCAACGCGCGCCCCTGCATATGCCACACTTTCTTTCGCTGTAAATGGCGTTTCCGGTTCCGGCTTCCTCGCAGCTACCTGCCCCTATCTGCCAGCTATTTATTTTATGCGAATTTCGCTCGTCTCCGTTCCCAAGTCACGTGACAACTCAAACTTTGTGCCATGAAACAGAAACAGAAAAAAGAAGAGAGCATAGAAAAAAGGTAGGGCGAAAAACTTGCCAAAAATGCACGAGCTTCAGCTGGCTAAAAAATGGCAACTTCTTTCACGCTGCACTCACTTACACACACGCTGGGACCGGGATCCGTCTGCTCGGTTTAAGCAGAGGGTGGGAATAAAAAAGTTTCCTGCAAATAAATCAGGAATTTTAAAAATTCATAACTTTAAGTTTGCTTTATGACTTTTGTTTATAACGTGTTACCACACTGCGTATGCGTAATGCCTGCCGAGTGTTCTCCCGAGAAGCAGACTCGGAAACTTGTTGTGGTTGGCACACCAAAGGTTCTCCATAATTAATAAGATAAGCCGAGGTATTTACAATTACTCCCTAAATAAATACGGAAAATACTTAATACTTTAAATTTAATTTAAAGGTTTGTTTTTAATCCGAGTCCCTCATATAACTAGATATTTTTCTATGTTATATTTAGTGTAAAATTTAGAGTTTCAATATTTTTTTTAGAAAAAAAATACCAACTAAAGCAACAACACTTCAGAGAAGCCATTTGGAATTCAAGGCATTTTTAGCCTGCTTCCTTTAGAATTCTCGCTTGGGTCACTCTTGCGGTTCAATATTGGCCAATCTTTGGTTTTGCCTCAGATGTGTCGGAAATTCGAGGAATTTTATTAAATAAATTGATAAATATTTGCATATTTAAAGCTTATCTTTTGGCAGTTTGTTCGAAAGGTGAACTGTCCAAGGCTTCGATCCTAGGATTGGTGGCCACTTTCATTTCCCCCAGACTCCATCGCATTGACACACTTTTCGTTCTTAACTTATCTAAGATGCCGGCAATCAAGGCGCCGTCATATTTGGCCGCAAATTCTTGCTACATCCAGGGAAAATATCTCCCTGGCTGCCATGTCCGGCACTCAGCGAAAAAGGTAAACCGAAAGTGTTGTAAATAGTATTCTTCGATTTAATTTTAGCTTGAGAAATAATAAAATTACATTGTTTGCTCTTTGTCGGTTTATTGGTAAATAGCTTTCACTATTAAAAATTTATTGTAAACATAGTTCTATCGTACAAACAATTATTTCTAACCATAATCTGAAAACACTCTATTTTATACTTTAATAAATAAGAAGTAAATCATCTTAGAATATTCTGAAATCATTAATTTTCCTATTTTTGTCTCAGTGCTTGTATGCATTTTTATACAGCTACCTTAATGAAAAACTAAATTGTCAATCAACCATGAATTGACTCAAATGAAGTGTAAAATTACAATTTCATCCAATTTGCAATTAACTCAACGAGAAGATGGCAAAAGAGGAGAATCTCTTTTTTTCCAATTTCAAATTATTCCATTGGAACGCACATGCAGCTGGACGTCGAAGGGGTTTCCATCTATCCATGTATCTGTATGTTTGTCTCTGTATCTGCGCAATGTAACGGGTGTTTACAGAGTCTCCCCCGATACAATGCACACATAAAACCAATAAGAAAAGAAAATAAAAAGAACAATAAGTGGAATGAATTCAATTTACCATCTGACGTTATATATATATCGGTTCAGTTTGTACTAAATATCATCAGGCATAGAGTTCATTATTCAGAGGAGGCACTGTACTTTGGGAACTTTCACTCCTTTAGCCCCCTTTTTGCGGTGTCGGAAAACGCTGACATCGTTTTGAGGACGCTTGAAGCGCAAACGGGGCGCGGCTAGTTGGACACTTTTCTTACCTGGAAAAGTGCAAGTTTAATTGCATTGAGTGTAACTAGTTAATGGCTGAAATTGCAAATTGAAATGGTGACAAAGTAATTGAGGTCAGGAAACTCCCCGCGGAGTCGTCGGATCGAGCGCTAATTACAAAACGGACATCGCAGCTGCCAATGGGGTCGCTTGGCAGCTCTTCCTCGCCTCGCATCGCTTTTCGTTTCATTTCCCAGCAATATCGGAAAATATGCAACAGCAATTTCCACAACAACTGCAACGGCAACGGCAACGGTCACGACAACAACAGCAGCTGCCAAAGTTGTGCGGAATGTCAAAGTTTTCCCGCCACTGCCTCGCTCTTGCACTCTAAAAACATTTACAAATTGATTTTTTTGCGGCTGCTGTCATGTTCGAAAAATGTATATTTTTTGGCATATAAATGACTATTCACAAAGCCGCAACGGGACTTACGCATATCCGAGTACCGAGCGCAACCTGATGTATTCAATGGCACATTTTGGCGAAATAATAAAATATCCGTAATAAAACGGCCATTTGCATGTTAATTTTTGACGCCGGGCCCCAAATGCCAGCAACTGAACTACCTAAAGCGAAATTGCTAAGGCCGGACTCTGGCTGAAATTAATGTCTGCCAATTGGTAGTTGTCGTAAACATCGGTTATTACTAGTGTGTAGAAAAAATCCTTAAAAATAATTCTAAAATAGGCTAGTTCTATACTGAACTAAATGAAGAGAGACTCTAATTATAGTTAATTCTTAGAAAATATTACTATTATTATTACTATTACTTTATTAATATTAGAGATTGAGTGGCACGTAGCACGTAACCTCTATAGAGTTAAGTACAAGCGTCCTTACTGCATACTACATTTTCTCTTTGTTTAAGTAGTTAGTTAGTTTGTGCTACAACCTAAATATGTTAATTGAAAACCAAACAGTTTGAAATGTACCGCACCGAGATATTATTAATTTTTTATTAATCACAACCCCATGCAATTCACAAACATTTGTGAAACAATCAATCATTTGCGAATTAACTTAAATATTCCCAAGAGCTCTTCGCGAGTATCAATAGCCTCCAATTTAACGAGCGTTACATGGCAGTCCCCATGCCACTCGCCGAAAAGCTTAACAAGGGTGCATTAATAAAAAAATCCTGGGTTAACATGCTGCCAAATGCCACCTCCCATCAGAAGCAACAAAAAAGTATTAACAACATATCATGAAGGATGTGTGCAGAAGTGTTAAAAGTCACAGAGACGGTTAATACTCTTACTAAGCATTTACAATAATTGATTTAGAAGAGAATCAGTACATTTTCTCTATAATGGAGTCGATAAATACTTTTTAAATACCAAGACTGTTAGCTTACAATTAATTTTCATGTATTTAATTTGTATATCATTAAGTGCTTAAGCACGCATCATATACTTGTTGCAAACCAGCTAACGTTTATTCAAACCCTGTATACCTAGTTAATAATATTCCTTTTCAGGGTATTCAAATCTGGTAATGAGAAGTATTTCAATCAATCAAGCGAGAGCGGTGTGAAAATCATCCGAGCCGCGTGAAAAGGAAACGGAAATTGCTGCGAATTGTGTGCTGTCCACAGGTAAACACATCCGCGTCCACATGTACATTGGCCAGCTGTGAACGCCACTTGATTTCAATATTTCAATCAGCGATGCGCACAGTTAGTTAAGCTTTTTGCATACATTATGCAATTTCAGTGGCCACAAATGATGCAACTGCCACTGCGACTGCAGAGGCAGAGGCAGCGGCAGCGGCAACAATAACATCATTAGATGCAACCACGCCAGCTCATCGCAACATCGGTGCAATCCCGCCAATGGCGACATTAAATCATCGATCCAACAAGTACCTGTTAAGGGCTTTTGCCGCATTTCGGGCTCCGGCTTCGTTCCGATTTGCAGTTGGCCAAGTGCCCAGGACTCCGGTATTTTCGTGTGTGTCTGGCTACACATGGAGAAGCTTTACTATACGTAAAATATTTTTAACTTCATGCTAACTGAACGGGTACTACTTTAGTTTTAATACTAGCTTCAATACGAATCATTAAAGCTATGATAGAAATATGTTTAAGGGGTACAAATAATGAAGAAGGAGCAATTTAAAATAATAGAATAGAAATACAAACTAAACTTTCCGAATTAAGAATTAAGAAGTATTACTGCATGGCATTTAAAAACATATTTATAATTAGGATTTTCATATTAACTTGACATTTTACTATGAATTTAAAATCCAGTCTCAAATTTTATGAGGACTTATTTTGTGGTATCAAAACTTTTTCCACGTGTCGCCTTGCTCTTTTATTTGTTGCTTGTACCCATAGCTTGTGCATATTGTGGATGCGCGCATTTCGAGCACGTGATTGAGATTTTTACATTTAAAACGTGACTGAAATATTTTGCAGTTTCGTCACTTCGATGCCTACCGCAGGAGGATACATTCTCGCCATTTACCATTCCGCCTCCCACTGCCCGGACTCGTTCTCCATTATCCCTTCGCCGTTCCCCATTTCCCGTGCTTGGTTCTCCGTTCTCAGTTCTCCGTTCTCCACACTTCATTCTCCATTCCGGACTCGCCATTCCGTATTCCGCATGCAATGAAATGTATTCAATACTCCGTCAATGATGTCCCAAGGACCATTCGCCTGCGGCTGCCTTTTATTATTATTATTTTTATGTGCTGCTCCTCCATTTGTCCGGTCCGCTCCTTTGCCGGCCAGCGCTCTCCTTTCACCTTTGCGCCCTCCTCCTGGCACTCGTCGTCCTATTCAATCAACGGCGAATGGCCAAGTGTTAACTAGATTTAAATAATGCATTAGTCGCTGCCGTCCCTTCGCTTTGGAGGCTTGACAAATGTCTGTGTCAGTTTGTTGTCAATCCGAGTTTTGTACCACCTTTATTTTAAATTTGCGACTTAGAAGCGCAATCTGAACGGGAATTTGAGAGTGTTTTTTAATGCCAAGAAAATGTGTTAGCATTAACAAATTCCTTTCCGGCTTAGTGTGCATTTTTCCAACTCAATGTCACATTAGGAACTTTAAATCGGCACTGCCAGTGAACTGGTCAAGTGTGAATGCTAAAATGTCATCGAATCGCAATTATCATGTCTTTCGAGTGCCAATTAATTGAAATTGCCATGCATCCCGTGCAAGCTGGTGACATGTGTTGTTGGAGGATGGGGTGACGTCTGGGCCTGGAAACTGCCAACAAATCGAAACAAAAATGGCAATTGCAAATTTTTGATTAGCCGAGCCATTTGGGGCTTCGTCTGGAACTTTCCGGCAACTGAAAAGTGCCACAAATTCTCAGCTGACGTTGGCCACAAACTTGCCAAAAACGAGGAGCGACCCAACGACAGTTGCCAGGCTGTAAATAAAATTTAATGAAATGATACGATAAAGTTGTGAGTGTGTGATTTACACACAGTAGACCCGGAGATGGCACAGCACGATTGCCTGTGCACTGAACTATGAATTGTTGATTTTTGTTAACGAAATTCTACAGATATTCCTCCTTGGCTTGATTGGGAAAAGAAGCTCATTTTTACAAAATTACAAAGAGATCTTCCCAAAGAGAAGCTTCAGCCGTGGTACACCCAAGTGCTTCTAAAATAATCACTGATGTGAAGGTTGAGAAGTACCCTTACTTCATTTAAAAAGTTATAACACTCTTTAAAAATATTCCAAAATCCATTTCCTTGCCACAGTTTACGTGTTTGTTGTTAGCCAAAGGCAGATTTCTCCGGATTTTCCTGGCAGCAGCCCGTCCTTTGTCACAGTGCGTAATTTCCACATTGGCAATTAAAATTTTGTATGAGTTGCTTGCAATCAGTGCACAAACTTGCCACGCACAAACAAATACGGAGGCAGCGCCACACACACAGGCGCACACAGCTGCATGCGGCCACAAACTCAGCTGGTGTCTGCATAATTTAAAGCACACATTTAGGCTGCCGGTCCTGGCTGCGTGATAAATGCCAGCCAGTCAGCAGGCCCGCACTCCCTCGCACCCATATAAATGACATCAGTTCGCTGCTGCTGACAATTCCAAACAATTTGCCGAGTCTGGCAAGCATTTTGGGCTTGAGACCCCTCCCAGTTTGCTGCTGCTGCTGCTGCTGTTGCTGTGATTGCCGTCTTCGGCGCTCCGCCTTGGGTATAGGCCACGCCCAGCCGCACAGACGCCCCTTCATAGACACTGCCACAAGTTGGTGGCATAAAACATTGACAGTTATTCTAGATGAATTCTTAAAACCCAATATCATTCCCGATCTATTATAAATCACACATTATATTTCTCTCTGTGCACTCTGTCAGACTTTAAATGCATGTAAACAAGGAACAAATGTTTAGAGAAAACTTGCTACTTGTTATTCTGCATATTTGACAAACACTTCACATGCCCACACAGCTAACGAATCCTGAAACTCCTTAGGTTCATTCAATCCGGAATCTCCGTCAAGTATCTCAAATTCGAATTATGAGCCGAGATACTTAATTTCTTGGCAATTGGAACGATGCCCATGCCGGGCTCACTCTAAGATTTATCTAATTGCAACGAGAGCCTTTTATTTATTTGCTGAGCAGTGTATAAATAGAGCACGAGCCGTACTAAATGCTATAAAAGTGATTGAGAGTGCTTGAGGTTTGGTGTCTCCAGAGTTATGTTCACATTGCATAGGCCCGGCGCATCATGAGGTCGAAATACATATCGTTGTCGATGGAGGCACTGATGGTGGCGTAATAGTTGACGAATTCCTCTCGGGTAATCTGCAGTCAAAGAATGGTTTCTTAAAAGTGAGCAACTATCGAGCTTTCTGCAGAATCTACCTTGCCATCCAGATTTCCACGGCCACCCTCAAAGTTGTGCAGGAAGTCGGTAAGGATCTCGTCCTCGCTCTTCTCACCGCTCTGGTACTTCGGATGCTCCTTCACCGAGTACACGTTCTTCAAATCCTCAATCGTTATAACGCCATCATCGTCGCGGTCCATTTTGTCGAAGGCCTGATCGATAATGGTCAAGCGACACTGCGGCATTGGAGGCTGCCAATATAAATAAAATAAATTGATAAATAATCGTTTGTCTTCAAATATACATTAAGATACTACAGATGTTACAGATATTTAAAATAATTATAAATCAATTTCTTGTTCCCGGGCGGATAAATATTAATACTCACGCGCAGCTTGAGCAGGAACTCAGTCATATTGATGGAACCGCTGCCATCCTCATCGAATCTAAATTAGGCGTGAAATAAGGTGTTATTTCGAAGTTGACCCATATTTTCAAATCTGTCACTCACAATCCGAACATCTGCTTGATCTCCTCGCCCGTGACGTCCAGGCCGGTGTCCCTGATCCCGGTGGTGAACTCCTCCTCGTTGAGCGCCTTGCTGCCGTCGTCGTCCATCGCCCGAAAGGCTCTGAAATGAATAATCCACAATTAAACTGTTACTCCTGCATAATTCATCTGGGTCGGTGTCGTTAAAAGTCAATAAGCCAACCTTACCTTCCCAGGCCCAAAATGCCTGTTGCTCCGCGGCTAAAGCAGAGCAGTCGCAGCTTGGTGATGGGATCCTTGTCGGCGCCATCTGTCAGTTCCCGGAGCGATTTGTTCACCAGGTTTGCCTCGAGGGTGTACAGGTCGTTGTTGGGGGACTGGGGGTGAGACGGTTGAAAACTATGTACGTGGAATTACGCTTCTAGAAGTATTTACTGCATTTTTAATACACTTGGAAAATCTATTAAATGAGAACATCTCCACAATATCTTTATAAAGTATTGCGCTCTATTTAGACTCGTCGATCTAAGGCAACAAGGTTTAACTTAGTAAGTTCAGACTGTTTTCAGACTTAAGGAATAACCAATAATTCTAATTTTTAGTTCTTCCTTTGAGTTTTTATCCCATAAAAAAGTATTCTTTTTCATTATTGTGTTAATGGTTTTTCAGACTCTTTGAAAAGTATTATCGAACTGAAAATTTTTAAGCGTGTATGACTATAATATTAAAAGTGGTTTAAGGCTCCAGATTTAATTTCCACAGAATAAATAAGTACAAATTTTTGTATAGTTAAAACTTAGTGAATGAATAAACACAAGTAAAAATGTCTCCTAACACTAAACAAAGATACATACTAAAAATTAAATTAAATTGAATATTTCCTTGAAATGTAAACAAAAAATTATTTGATAATCAAGGTTTGTGTCTTAATAAAAACTAGTTAAATTGCAGCTTTTCAAACGTAACAGCAAAGCGAATATAATACCTTTAATGAGATAATTCTTCAAGTAGCAAAGATATTGCTCTATTTTTATAAGCTTATTTTTATTTACTTAAGGGCACATATACATATAAACATTTCATATCAACAAAATCCAGTGAATCAACTTCAACCACAAAGTGGAATATTTTCCCAAAATATCTTGTGGCTATTCCGAGTATTGCAATTCGAGGCAGGCCCACATTAAAGTGACTGGTTAGTCATAATATCCATTTATGGAGCAAGTAATTAAAGTCTTTGTGGAAACCCAAGCAGTATAAACAACGAAATGTACTCAAAAGGCAGTGAATCATTTGTTGTGCCTCAGCTGATATTTCTCAAGACGCTC
>VNJV01000198.1:0-29669 GCA_008042635.1 Drosophila nikananu | reverse complement strand
CTGGCAAAGGAAAGTGAAAATATTTGCTTAACAATACATATGTATTTTCTTTTTTTTATGTTTTGTTGGATTTTCTTTTGCCTTGGTACAATTCTTAAGGGGGCAATACACCTAGAAAAATTTGTGTTTATTTAAAGTTTCATATCTTAAGAATGTCTGGTCCAAGTTTCAAGTCAAAATTACATGCCTTCGTTACACCAGCTCTTACAAATTAAAAAAATTTCAAACGCGTTTTTCTCGAAATCATGTTTTCAAAGTCGGTACCAAAAACCCTTTACCCAGTTTTTTCAACAAAAAATTTTCAACGTTAAAGTTTTAAAAAATTTTCCAAAAATTAGAAATGGAGTTTTAAATGCAGAAAAGTTCTCCCATAAGAACTAGGAAGAAAGAGACAAACTAGACTGAGATCGGTTGAGTTTAATCCAAGTTATGATCAAAAAACCCCATTAAACTGTTAGCGAGTTTTAGGCAAAAAAGGTATCCAGTTTTTTCAACAAAAAATTATCAACGTTAAAATTGTAAAATTTTTTAAAAATCAGAAATCGAGTTTTAAATGCAGAAAAGTTCTTCCATAAAAACTAGGAAGAAAAAACCAAACCAGACTGAAATCGGTTGAGTTTAAGCCAAGCTATGATAAAAAAAACCCTTAAATATTTTACCGATTTTTAGGACAAAAATTTACCCATTTTTTTCAACAAAATATTTTCAACGATAAAAATGGTCAAAAAATTTCCAAAAATTTTAAATCTAGTTTTAAATGCAGAAAAGTTCTCCAATAAAAACTAGGAAGAAAAAACCAAACCAGACTGAAATCGGTTGAGTTTAAGCCAAGTTCTGATCAAAAAACCCCATTAAACTGTTAGCGAGTTTTAGGCAAAAAATTTATCCATTTTTTTCAACAAAAAATTTTCAACGTTAAAATTGTAAAATTTTTAAAAAATCAGAAATCGAGTTTTTAATGCAGAAAAGTTCTCCAATAAAAACTAGGAAGAAAAAACCAAACCAGACTGAAATCGGTTGAGTTTAAGCCAAGTTATGATCAAAAAACCCTTAAAGCTTTTACCTATTTGTAGGCAAAAAATTTACCCATTTTTTTTCAAAAAAAAAATTTGAACGTTAAAATTTTCAAAAATTTTCCAAAAATTTGAAATCGAGTTTTAAATGCACAGAAGTTCTCCAATAAAAACTAGGAAGAAAAAACCAAACCAGACTGAAATCGGTTGAGTTTAAGCCAAGTTACGATCAAAGAACTCCTCAAGGTGCTAACAATTTTTAAAGTACTTTCACAAAATAAAGAAGACGTATTTAGCTTGAAATTTTGTTTTACACTTGTTAATCTTTATGCGTTATCAATACCTTACTATATAATGATTTTATGAAATAGAATTTCACATAAATTAAGGGGATGTGTTTTTAAAGGTCCTCTAATTTAACTGACAGAAGAAGTTCATTATATTATTTTCACTAACTATATTTCCCTTTCTTTTGGTAAAAAAATAAATACTAAATAGAAAACCATATACAAGGTTAGTTAATTTATTATGAATTGTTATTTGTTATCTCTAAAATTTTATGTTGTTATATATTATCCACAGTAACTATAAAGGTATTTTCTTTAATATTTTTACTAGTGCAAAGGCGCACAGCTGCAAAGCCTTCAGGACTGCCACATGGCTAATGATAATTATCAAGCTAACACACACTCTCACACACTCACAGGGTCCTATAATAAATATTTGAAAATATTTCTGCGTAATTTTATTTTCCAATTTCAAGGCAAATGTGTGAACAGTTGCGTTTTGTGTGCGGCATTTTCGGTGGGTCGAAGTCGAAGGGTGTTCCTTATGTAACTTTCCCAGGCGTACTTTCGCGCCTTTTGCAACTTTTGCCTTTTCATTATTTTATTTAATTAGGTAAATGTATGCAAAGGCACCCAGCCCATGCATATGGGTGAGTGTGTGTGTGGGTACACCCCGCAAGGAGCACACACACACGCAGAGCAACATGTGCCTCGGTAATTACAATTACTTTTAATAATGTTGCCAGCCCCTAAATGAGCTAAAGGATTAAGCTTTAGGTTCAGCGTTAGATTTGAGCCGGCCTCCTCTTCTCAAGAAGCTAAGCAGCCAAATTAACTTGGCGGTCTTATGGAAATTTAAATGGATTTAACTTCGGGGAAATCAAGGAAATCAAAAGGATTGCTAATAATAGAATCGCTTGTCTCATATTAAACTTGAAACATGTATTTATATATGTACCTGTTTTTATACCTTTACATGGTATTTTAATTTTTGTCATCAATAACCGAGTTGATCTAAACATATCCATCTGTTCATACATGGGCAAAAGATACTCTCGCTTTTCAAGCCATCTGAAGAATAGTGTTGTTTCTGTTATCACTAAAATACTAGGGAGAACTCCTCAGATCGGAAGACTATATTCTATTTATTGTCAGAAGAGCGATCGGAAAATGTATTTAAAAAAAATTATAACTTCGCCGTTTATATCATATTTTCATTTACTCTGAGATTACTAATACGGAAATTTCGGTTGAAGTTTTATGGAACTCGGGAAATTATTAAAATACAAAAAATAAGCTACTCTGAAATGATCTCTCCAAGATCAAACCCCCATCAAATATGCCACGGAAATTACGCCAAAATCGCTGTTTTCCGAATCCAGTTTAAGTCATACACAAATGGAAATAAAAACTTTTACGAGCCAACATTAGTTTATTTTCTTGCTGTAAATTTAAATGTATTTATCTGTGACTTTAAGGTTTAAAGATTTTAGATTTTAAAAACTTTTTCATGCTCCAATCCATCGAAACTACTTCACTTTATGAAGACTAAGTAAAATTGTGTACTTTTTAATGACATTTAACAATAGATATATATTTTTTCACATTACTATATTATAAACAACCTCCAAAAATGGCGAATTTACTTTAAATAAACAAATTACAGTTTAAATATAAATAATTTACATATTTATTTCTACTATAAATATTAAATTGTTTTTCGATATAAAATGTTGGAAGGCCAATTCTAGTTACTTTCTACCTGCTTTCTACTACATTTGGAATGAAAAAAGAAATTAATTTATATAAGTAATTTTAAAATAATATATGTAATTATATACATTCGAAGGATAAAATATAAAAACAAAAACAGGTAAAATGTCTTACTACAGTTTTTTGGCAACTGTTACAAGATAAGCAGACTGTTATACATCTGGGCATGTAAACAGTTTGAGAGCAACAGAGCTGCGGTGTAGAATGTAATGTATAATGTTAATTGTACACATCCAGACCGAAGAGTGTGGCAACGCTGGTAGCTCAAGACTTAAAAGTCTGGCAATTTAGCTTTAAATTTAAGTAAATTTCCTTTCTGTTTAAACAATAAAGGAAAGGGGAAAACTGTTAATATTTTACTAGATTCGCTAGAATCTTTAAAATTATTTTAATATACATTTTTAGTTTATTACAGTGCCTGCTGCAAAACCACATAAATATCTTAGCAGTGCAGTTTGACTCCAATAAGAGATTTTCAGTAATAAAAACACGTTTAATGTTTATTTTGTAATACTTTTTGCTTGTTTATTAATATTTTTATTGATTTTGCATTTTTATACATTTTTTTGTTGATTTTGTTTTCGGTTTAATACATAATATATACTCCCGCATATCCATTTGGTGATACAAGTTCTCCCGCAACTCTATAATATGTGTTTCTTCCGCTCGTAGATAATACAATAGTAGTGTAGCTATACAATTAAGGATAGAAAAGAGTGCTTGACTTAGGCTTATGAGTTACAAATAAGATTATGTCTTCCAGCAGTTGGATAACCAATTAAAGTTAAGTCGCACGGACTGATAGGCGTTAAATAGTTACAAATGAAGGGGAGTAAGATTAATAGTAAGTGTAGGCTGTTAACATATATATCGTACAAATTGAAATCACCTTGAGCCGTCGGGCCCAACAGCATAAGCTCGTTAGAAATAAGAAAAAGAGAGTCCCAGCTTAAAAAGCGAACATAAACCCAACGAATTTGGGATTTTCTTGAGCTTGCGACAGAATAAAAAGTTAAAATCAAGACTGCAAAGCATTCAGAAAACACCAGTTGCTGCTGCTGATGCATCAAAGGCCATAGGTATGTGGAAAATTCATTTCCAGATCAGCGAGAGAGCGTGGAAAAAGCAACAAATATATTAATTCTAATGCACCCGGGGCTTAGACATTGCCTAATATCGATTGGATCTGCTCTTGAGCTCTTCAATTATTGCATCTGGGTGTATGCTCAATGTATCTTTATCTGCTTGGCTTTTCCTGCTTGGTATGCTTCAAGTAATCTGTGTAGTATGTTAGCTCGAGTATTGACTGTATGCTATGCCATCTTGCATAAGGTATAGAAAATATTTTATACACTTTTTGTATCAGTTTCTTGTGGGGCGGGTAGCAAAGCATCTACGCATTTATATGTGGTTTGTCGTATGCTGTATATATACATCAAAATATTTGTTTAATTTACGCGTACTTGGCATATGTTTAGATTTCATTATGTAAACTTGGTAAAAAAGAGAAAATTTCGCTACTTCTCGCACTTGTCTGCTCTACCGCAAATCAGGACAACGAAATCAATCAAAGGATACCAGCACATCTCGCTATCAGTTCTCGCTCCCTGATCCCTGCTCTCCCATCTAAATATCACTTTCCGGGCCAACAGTAACTAAGCAATCGAGCCGCACACAAAGCCTTAGTCTAGAATTTTACAATGTTGCATTGTTTGTTTGTTGAATATGTTTTTGCATGTTATGCTGTTTGTTTGTTGGTTGGTTTGTCGGGGTTGGCTGCTAATCGCCGTCTGTCGTCTGCCGTTGACTAATTGGGATGACGCTTGGACGCTTGGACTCGTGTGGACGCTCAACGCACTCGCGAGGTGGGTCTAAGATAAAGGAACATATCGGTTAGTTGCAAGTTTCAACCTTCTTATAAACTCAATTAACCTTACCTTGGCGATGGGGCAACTCCTTGGCGCTTGGGCGTATTTGGCGCCGTAACTGCCACTCGATTGGTTGGCGTACGTGCCCTTCCCGACGCTGGAGTGGCGGATGTGGGTGTGGTCGCTCCGGCCAGACTATAACGCTTTGGCTGAACCATCCTGCTGGGTGATCGTGTGCTGACCTTGCTTCCACCGGCTGCTTCCTGGGCGCTGGTGAGTCTGTGTGGGCGGGGGGAGGAGACAAGAGCGGGTTTGTTGTGGCTTTTAGTGACAGTCTTGGGGGTGGTAGCAGCGGCACGGGCCGGCGAGGGTGTGCTCATGACGGGCACAGTTCGTGTGGAGGTGGGCGTGGTACTCCTGATCAGGGGTTCCCGGGAACAAATTCAACGCAACATCATGCAAAATAATAATTTTACGCAGGGCAAGAAGGGTGCACCAAAAACGAAAAGAAATCAAAAATTTGTAAAGAAAAATAGTTCCAAACAAATAATGTATAATTTTGTAATATATATATGTATAATGTATACTGACCTGCCCGCTGGGTAGCTCACTGGGCGTGGAATCCTCGACCTAGGCGCCGAATTGGAGCCCGTCGAGTTGGCCGATGTGGGCGTGGAGCCTCCGCTCTTGGTGGCCGCCTCGCTGGCCAGCTCCTTGAGCATGCTGGAGTCCTTGCTCATCAGCTCCCACTGGATCTGCAGGCGCTTGAAGCGATTGCTCTCGATCTTTCGCTGCTCCATCACATCCAGGGTTTCGCGTCGCTGCAGTGCCGCCACGGAAATGTTTGGGGAATTGGGTGGCGTGGCGAAGCGCTGGGCATGCTGTGGCTGCAGGCCTGCAGCCGCACCCTCGTCGTTGAAGGAGACCTTCTTCTGCTGGCTGAGCACCCGGCTAACCTCCTTCTTGAGAGCGGCGGCATCGTAGGTCACCTGCTCGCCGGAAGACTCCAGAATGGCCGCGATCTCTGCATAGTGCTTCAGTTCGGAACGCGGCAGCGAAGCCAGGAAGTTCTCGGCGCGAGCCCTGGCATCGAGATCCTTGCGGGACAGGCGCTGCTTCACCGGCTGCGCCTGCGGGCTGTGCTCCTCCTCCTCAAAGACATCCGCCAGCTCGTCATTTGAGCCCAGCGCATAGTTGTGCGGCGGCTCCTGCAGACTGCGACGCTTCTCCAGCTTGGTCAGCTTCTGGGTCTGCTGCGCCTCGATCATGGAATTGCGCTTGGAGCGCGCCTGTGCAGAGTGCGCCTTGCGCAGAATGCTTCTGGGCATAGGCTGTGGCGGGGTCTGATTCGGCTGATTGCCGGGACTCGTCTCCACCCCCGAGTCCATGCGCTGCTGGTCGTATTGGTACACATACATCTGCTTCAGCGGGTCCGTATCCAACTCGGAGTCGGTGAGCAGCGTGGACGAGCCGCGATAGCCGGAGCTGGGCTGCTGGCTGGATCCCGAACTAGAGGCCTCGTCCATCTGGGTCTGGCCCTGGAAGTATTTGGCGCAGTCGCAGATGTGCGAACGGTTGCGCCGAATAGGTGGCGACATACAGAAGAGCGGACGCTGCGAAAGCTCCGAGTCCAACTGCCGCACCAGATGCTTCACCTCTGGAATGTGCTGCAGCCGCCGGCGATACTCCGTCGGCAGCAAGGTGGCCAGCGACTGCCAGTCCGAGACGTGCTTGTAGTCCAGCGTCTTGAGGATCTCATCCTCACTGGCGCTCTGGCTGCTGCTGCGCTGCTGCTTCTTCAGAGATCCTGTGCTGCCGGCACTGCTCGCCGCCCCGTCCAGCGTCATCTTGTAGTTGAAGGGCGAGAAGATCACATCCGTGCTGGCGTTGGTCTTCACGAATCCCAGATCGGGCAACGCGTAGTTTGGATAGATGACGTAAATGGGTGCCTGCCTCTCCTCGCCCAGGTTGTTGAGCTTCTCGAGGAACGAGGGCGGCACACAGCGATAGCGCTCGCTCAGGCTGCTCCTGGTGGTGCTCAGCGATCCGCAGGAGGTCTGCATGGAGCGCGTGATCATCTCGGAGCTGGAGGCACACGACAGAGGACGCGTGCTGGACCCGCATCCTGCCTCCGCGCGCCTTGGCACCTGAGTAAGCTGCTCCGAACTGGCCTCCGAGGACATCTGGCTGCCTGTGGAAACCTGTGCTGCCAGCTGGTATAGCTGGGGATTCCTCAGCGGCATACTGCGGCGACGATGCGCTGGTGAGTTGGTGGCCGTAAGCGATCCCGTGGAACTCGAGGTGGCCACATCATCGTAGAACACGGCCTCCGAACGAGTTCTCAGCTGCCGTCGCGGCGTCTCCTGCCCAGGGTAGTGCTCCTCCTCGTCGTGGCGACTCACTGCCGAACCCTTGCCGGAGTCGTTCATGCTCTTCTTGCGCAAACGCTGCTCCAGGGAGCCGCTGCTAGAGCTGGCAGCATCGCTAGAGGGCCAGCAGCCGGAGGAGACGTCCATGCAGGTGTGGGCACTCGCCTGGGCGGCCAAGTCCTCCTGGCCGCCGCTGCTGTTGGTGCTCTTCTGCTTGATGAATAACTTGACTAGATTAAAGGCCGGCGGATTGGAGGAGTTGCCCGAGGAGGCCGAGCCGGAGATGTGCAAGTTCTGGCTCTCCTGCGAGCAACTGCAGCGATGCTTTTGGCGATGGTGGTGCGAGTGGTGCTGCTGCTGCTGCGACTGCTGGTGCTGGGATGTGGGTGTGATCTGCTGAATGGGCGTGGTCTGTTGGTCTGCCTGATGCTGCAGTCGCTCCGAGACGGACACACTGATGGAGATAGGCATCTGGCACATGGGCAGCAGGTTACGAGATCTGGACTTGCACGACTCCATGGTGGAGGTGCTAATCGCCTGGGAGACGTTCAGAGGAGCTGCCTGCTGGCCACTTTCCTCTGGGTGCTGGTGCTGCTGCTCCTTCAGGCAACTGCCGGCCATCGGCTCGTCGCTCTGTAGATTCGGCAGGCTGCTGCTCTTCCGCACCGAGCACTGTGGTAGGTGCCGGGTGATCGTGATGGTCTCTGTGTTGTTGTTCCCGGAGGGATACCTGCGGGCGGGCGAAACGAGGAATAACGAGCGTCTTTACCACAAGAGACACGTCAAGCGTTTGGGATTACAATTTTGTTGGCGGAAGGTTTTTCAATTGTTTGTAGGTAGGAAGCATAGTGGGTTTTCGGATTGGTTGCTGCCAGCATGGTCCCTTACCTGCTGGCGTCAGCGCCGGGTTTATTTGCATAATATTTCGGGTTTCCTCGCGTCCTCGCTAATCGGTTTGTGAATGAGTTTTGTTGGGCTAAACCCATAATTGGTTTTCTTTACGGATTAACTTGCCTGATCGCAAACCGACCCACTTTTCCTGCCCGCAACGTTAAGCCCTTGAAGGTTGGCATATGCCGGCGTGGAATATACACCGAAAAGTCCCAGTTCCAAGTTGAAATTCCCCCCATACGTTAATACTGAGCCGGCGGGCAGGCAGGCAAATGGAACTAAATTGAATTCAATTGAAATGACCCCACGCGGCTGCAATGAGAGCGGACTGCAAGGAAGGGGGCAGAATCAACAGCATCCGCCTGGCGTGATGCTGACGTTACTCTGACAGAAAATATCTATCTTTTAGTTATCGCATCAAATGAACTCTTAGATAATTCTTATAAGTTGACTTTATATTACTCTAATTTCTTGCAGCTAACTAAAAGCGTAAATTATTAAATGTGACTTTATATTTCTTCTCTTATAGAAAACCCTCCTTCCTGGCAGCAACCAATCCTGAGGCTTTTGTGCGAATCTTGTGCGGCATGTGTGTGTGTGTGGAATGGGAATGTTAACCTACCGCTGTAGCTTGGCCGCCGCCGCTATGGCCGCCTGCCCCTTGGGTGACATGGGGCAGAGCGGTTGGAAGGCCTGCGCCGATCGCGACATGGATACCTCCAGGGCCTTGTTGCGCTTCACAATGTCGTCCAGATTGCTGTGCAAGTTGATGCAGTTCTGTTTGTTCCTGGCGGCAATGTCACTAGGTTCCGCTGCAGAATTGAATAACCCAATTTAATAGATATTTCCCAGTGGATATAGCATATACTCACCGTAGAAGCTGTCGTCCGAGTAGAGCACACTGCCCTCGAAGGCTATGGTGTAGTTGTCCTTGTTGCAGGTGAGTATGATCTCCCCGTCGTCCGGATAGGCGTCCATGTCCAGCGAGTCCACCGAGATGTGCGACTCCCGCACCGGCGAGAAGAGCAGCTCCGACTTGCAGAAGGAGTTGTCGATCAGTTCGTTGGTGGAGGTGGTCGACGTCTGGGACATGTTGTGCGGCATCATGTTGCTGTGGTGCAGTAATTGCTGCTGCTGCAGCTGATGCTGATTCTGTTGCTGTTGCTGCTGCTGCTGCTGCTGGAGGAGCAGCGACTGCTGGAGGCGACTATTGGCTCCGCCCAGGCTCTTGCAGTAGGCAGGCAGCTGCGAGAGCAGGGAATGTATGTCCTCGGCCCGGAAACTCTCCATATCCACCTCGGCCAGGTTGGCGTCCAGGTTCTTGGCCAGGTCCTCGTAGTAAATGAGATCGCCCATGGCATTGTACGAGGCCGAGAGGGAGCTCAGCACGCTGCGCTGCATCCCGCCACAGCCATCTCGATAGCCGTAGTCCAGGAACCACTGGTAATCGGAATTGTCGTGAGTAAAGTCGTGCGACGAGGCCAGCGAGCAGTTGAGATTGTTGGCCACACCGCCATTGCCACCGCCACCGCCACCGCCATTAGTAGTTTCCCGCATCCCGCCACCACCACAAAGCATCCTAGCATCACCTACCCCGAGTTGCTGCTGCTGCTGCTCGCTGCTGCTGCGACCTCCCGGCGTCGTGGCATTGCTGTTGTAATCCGATTCCGGCGTGGCCGCCATCTTGCCCAGCACAAAGTTATTGTTGGCCTGGAGCTTCCTATTACCGGCCGGGTCCTCCTCGTTGCTGTTGCTGTCGCAGTAGAGCAGGCTGCCCGTTTCTTCGCCGAGGAAGAGGCTGCCCGACTGACTGCTGGGACTGATGAGGCTGCTCACCTGCTCATTCAGTATGATGCTGCGAAGCGCGTTGTTGTAGCGATCCAAGTTGCTCAGCACGATGGCCACATTCTGCTTGAGGCTCTCCTCGCTCAGTTCCTCGGCGGCGGCGTCCTCCTCCGCATCGCTGCCCAGCGACTGCAGTTGCTGCTGCTGGCACTGCTGCAGGTGTTGCTGCTGCAGCAGGCGGTCGGTCAGCTGTTGCTGCTGGTACCGCTTCCCGATCGTCGTCGTCGCCGTAGTCTGCGCCGTGTTGCCGAACGGGCCGTTGCTGGGACTGTTCAGGGGATTCCGGTAGCTGAGCGGGGTGTGTGGCAACGATCCCGATCCCGATCCGGACAGAATGTGGCCAGCCGTGTTGTTGCCGTTGTTGTGTTGTAGCTGGCTGAAGGGCAGGGTCTTCTGGAACTGATGGGGTCTTTGCTGTTGGCTATGTTGCTGATGTGGATGATGATGGTGATGCTGCTGTTGGGCCAAGCGCTGAAGCAGATGGGGATGAGAGCTGGGATTGGATAGGGCAAATGACTGCTGGTGGATGGGTGAGTTCTGGAGTGGTTTCTGCTGAGATGCGGTGAAATGCGGTTTGCTGTGATCGTTGTTTGTTGAGAATTCTGTCATGCCACGTCGAAGTTTGGGTCCTGCAAATGGAAAAGTAACATGAAACATTAGAAAAGTGGAATCAAAGTAGTTTATTCACTAAGGAAACTAAGCAGTAGGTAATTATACTTATAGTTTAAGTTCACCTACATTTGTTTAATTAGGTGAAAATCTTCCCTTCTTCTTTCAGGCTTAACGACTTAGTTCACTGATTAAAATACCTTTTCGATAATCCCTCGTCCCTTCCAATGTTAATTGGCTAATCAGTGTTGACACTGAACTTGGCTCAATTAAGATGCCAGCGCCAGCATCGGAGCGAAACTAACTCCGGCTAATGATCTATCCCCATTTCCATTTGCACTCTCCATCGGGCGGCTCTCCCCCTAATGGACATTAGCGTGCCACACATTTCGGAGCCGTAAAACCTGACTGAGGCGCCCATTCTATTGTCGTTTGCTGGCGTGTTTCAATTAATTTTTACGACACCCCAGCCCTGGTCTAGCAAATCAGAATGACACTGCTCACGGCTCGGCCTGGGTGTCTCTTCCACGTCAGAACGTAAAAGTTGTAAAAATTATTTTTACACGTTTGAGAGATTTTTACGAGACATCACCAACACCCTTGGATCGGGCTAGGATCGTGCCAGGCATTGCCTAAAAAGTTCAATTGGAAAATGTGACATTTTCCCAACTTGCTCCAGGCCCAGCCACATGCAACGCCTGTCTGCCAGCCAGCGGCAATTAAAGGTTAAACTTGATGGTATTGCATGTCTCAGGGCGGTAATTCAACGCTTAGTTGTACCGCATTGCCATCGATTTCAGTCGCTGGTTAGCTCCTTCCTTATGCAACCCAATATCGCAATGGGATCGGGGACGGAATTTAAATTTAAAATGAGCCCCAAAGGCATAAACAAAAGAAGTTCGAGGCTAGAAGGGGGGAAGGCGAGGCCGGCAAACCCCCCAGCAAGTGCAGACGCAGGAGATTATATATGTTTTTCAAAAGATTTTCCAAAAGATTTTCCACTGCCTCGATGACAGAGGGAACTTTTTCTAGAGCCGACAAGTGGCAAAGCTGCCGCACATGTCTTTCCCTTCCATGTCCATCCCCCCATCTGCATCTCCAGCTATCTTTCCTCCTCTCACTCCTCCAGAAACACAAAAATATGAAATGGAAAGTCATTTCATATTTGGGCCAGCGCGAGATTACAGACAAATAAAATCGTTTTAATGCATTTTGTGTGTAGCTGTGGATGCATATAGCTTCTCGTAATGGGAGGGTGGTCGTGGCACTGGGTTGGGCATCGGGGCAATGGCCATGCCCAGTGCCAACGCTGCCGGCCTCTCTGGAGCTCAATTAAAGTTAATTGAAATTACAAAAGCCCGACTCGAGATAAAGCTGAAGAAGCTGCGTCAAGGCAGAGCCGAGAAAAAGAAACAATGCTGACGAGGCTTTTTGCCGGGGACAAATATTTAAAGCCTCCCAGACTTCGTATAAGCAAAAATAAATAAAAACATTTCAATATTTTTAATGGGTTGAAATTCCCAAAGAAAAATTTAGAAAATCAATCATCATTTAGGTAATTTCATTAATTGAAATTTGATTTGTGTAGCAATTGATTGATAATTATTTGCTGTAAAAGGGATTTAACTTTAAACCCTGCTCTGTGCTTTGAATAATTTCTTAACGACATATTTATGGATTCAGTATGATTAATTGTTCAATCAATAACTCTTACTTAATTATTTTAAGAATATTAAAATTATATGTATTGTAGGATATCCTACCAGGAAAGGTTTTCTATGACTTCTAAAATAAGTTTGTGCTTAAGTATAAATTTTATAGTTATAAGAGAAACAAAATATGTTACTCTATTGACTAGCTATATACAAAATATATCCTTGTTTAGGCTATTTTCTATGATAAGTCATGGTCATCTTAGGAAAAACATATAGAATGGGTAAAACTGGGCATATTAAAGATTTGTTTCGGTTTAACATTTTAAACTTAACAACTTAGCGCACCTTGACCGACAAAATTTCCATTGTTTTGTTGGTTAATGTTGTGGTTCCAATTGTTGTTGTTTAAATTGTTGTTCAAGTTGTTTAGAGTGTTGTTGTTGTTATTGTTGTTGTTCAAATAATCATTGTCATTGTTGCTGTTGTGGTCCACATATCGCTGCTGCTGCTGTTGTTGCAGCAGACGCTGCTGCCGCAAATACTGTTGATTGCAGGTCAGACCCGCCGTTGTTGTTGATGTTGCTGTTGCTTTGGATGATGCTGGTGGCACAACACCCTGTTCCCGCAGCTGCTGTTGCAGGCGCCGCCGCTGCATCAATTGCTGCTGCAAAAGTTGCAACTGCTGCTGCTGCATGCGCTGATAGAAGCGTATCTGCTCGAGTTGCTGCGGCGTGACGCCAATGCTGCCGTTCCGCTGGCGATGTGGCTGCTGTTGCAGAGGCTGCTGCGGCACGTAGTAGTTCTCCTTGGAGGAGCTGTTGCTGTCGCAGCCGCTGCTGGTGCTGCTGCTGTTGCTGGTCGTCGCAGTGGCAACATGTTGCCAGCAGGGCGTGTTGCTGTTGCCGCCGCCGTTGTGCGGGCAATCGAGGCCGGCCCTGGAGCAGGCGGCACAGCGCTTGGAAATGTCTACGAATCGCATGATGAAGGCGAGCAGCAGCAACAACATCTAGTTGCACGGACTGATGCTGCCGTTCCTGGTTATTTTTGGCCAATCTGCTGCGGACCAACGCTGCGATGTTGCCAAGTTCTGAGAGTGTCTCCGCCGCTCTGGCTCTTCCTTTATTTTTAGTGTTTGGGCTCCGGTTTTTCTTCTCTTCTTTTATTTATATTTTTTAAGGGTTCAACTCCATTGATTGGTTGCACATTTTGTTTGGATTTCCTCGGCTTCGATTTGTTTTTTTTTTTTACGCTGCACTTTTCATTTTGATTTCTTCGTAGTTTTCCGCTATTTATAAATGTTGTTTTGCTCGATGCGTAAGTTTTCTCTCTCTACACGACAAGTTATATATAAAAACTGAGGGTGAGTGTGTGTGCCATACACTGTTCAGCCACAAAAAGTTTTGAATTTTGTGCCTGATGTTGATACGAGGAGCATATAAAAATAATTTACGAGTTTTCTGCAGTCGGCCGCGAGACTTTTATGATTTTTGGTAAAACTTTAACGCGGAGTTTCTACGAAAAATGCCTAAAATTAACCCAAGACACAATAACAATGGCACATAAACAAAGCTACTGCAGTTCTCCAAGGAGAATCGAGCCACGAGTTTCGGAGGTCTTGCCTTCTGCCGCTGCCAACCTCCAAATGCAATTCTTTTTGGCCACTTAACTGCAGTCCGGGCTCGTTAGCAAAAGCGTTAGGACGTCAGGAGCGTAATTTATGCACATACATTTCCGGCCAAACTCCGAGCCCTTTTGCGGCCCAAATAACCAACGGAAATAGCCACCTTCCCAAGCAGGACTTTCGCCTTGGAGCCACATCGAAATTACCGGGCCAAGTGGCTAGAAGCTGTCTAAATTTAAATCGCTGGCCGAAAGAAAACCGTAGCCAAGTTCATTATTAACTTGACAGCCAAACAACAGCGGGCATGTGTCATAATGTTTGCTATTGAAATCTATCTAGAGCGCACATGAGCTTGCCAAAAAAAAAAGCGAGGAAAAACTCTTAAATCGGCCAGGTGCTTGTGGCATAATGAGATTATTATTTAGTATATCTCGCATATTTGATGCCTGACATCAGCGAAAGAGATAGTGCTTTTACATTTATCTGGCGGAGAAATGCAACCAAATAATAACACTAGCAGTTGTCTCGGACACGCCCAAAGATTGCTTCAAACTTGTTACTTTGTTACACTCGGAAAAATCGTTGAAGCAAAAGTAATCATTTTCAAAGTAAAATTAAGAAGTTTGAAACTACAATTGGTTTTAAGTTTGGCATTAAAATATACTTGTAAAAGTTTTATGATCATTAAGATATTTTACTAAAACTATTAATATTTTGCTGTTGACTATAAAACTTGGACGGCTTGATAAGATTATTTAAAAGATGCAGAGATTTTATAATTCTGATAATATTAAAATGATTACGAAATTTCGTGTGGGGCTACACTAAGAGAACTATGCTAAGCTTATTTAGATTATATTCGTACTACAATCATGTAAATAGGTGTAATACCAAGCTCCAAACTTAGCTACAGATACCTTTATTCCCCATTTGAGGTAAAGGGGTTTCCCTGGTCTACGTTTTCAGACAAAGGAGCACAAAATGGCTGCCACCCACTGGGAATAATGCGCAATGTTTGCAAAAAATATATAAGGAACGAGGAAAAACCCCCAGGACTGTGAGGGTAATATCGAGAAAGGGAAAGTCAGAGCAGAACGGGTCGAGTGCCACCGAGGAGTGCTCAGGCGCACCAAGGACCTGCTCGGGAAAATGCCAAACGGCCTCCCACAGCAATTGGCAGCTGGCCAAAAATAAGAACCAACGCTCTGCCACATGGAGGAGTGCTCTCGAATCGAAGCATTTACCATATACTGTTCGGCATTTAGGCATCCCCCGATAAACAGCGGCAACTTGTCCGTGGCCACGCTCCAGCTGCCTTGTATTTGCCATCAGCCATGAAGTTCTTGCAATCATAAACAGAAGAAAATGCGGCGAGAAGAAAAGCCGACAAACGCACTGTGAAAATGGCAAGTTGTGCAAGAAATTGCAGATGCGTTTCGATTTTACACGCAACTTATTTAGATTTCTCTTTACACCTTTGGCAAAAATAAACAGCGCATGAGATGAGTTGAGCCAAAGAACAGTACAGTCTTGCCAAGATGCGGCAAGGTGTGCACTGTACACGTACAGGTTCAATCACATTATGAACTATTCAAGGGGAGAACTACTCCATCCGCCAACCCCCTTCTCTTACCTCCTTCATCCATCCGAAAGGAGGCCCTATTTTCTTTCTAGAGAATAGAAACACATTTTGGCTTAGTTCAACGTACTTGCTGGCCTACATTGCCAGCGGAAAAACTCCATGCCCGCCAATTAAATGAGCCAGCGGAGCCCCAGTAGAGGCATCCACAAGATGCGGCTGAAATTGCAGTGGCAGTTTGCACACAGTTTTCAGATACACTGTGCTTCTATGCTGTGGCTGTGGCTGTGTGATGGTGTAATTACGAAATCATCCAACGCATGTGTGTTCCTATCGATGCGGAAGTATTTCGGTTTGGCGAAAGGTCAAAGCTATTTGCAGATTGAGATGCCGATGCAAAGATACAGACACAGATACTGCTACAGGTACGTATACAGCTGAAGCTGACAGGTGACATTAGCAGCTTATCAGCCTGTCGAACGCTCCGATTTGGCATAAATAAACTCTTTTGGCATAGCTAAGTATTTTCGCGTGATAAGATAAGGTAGTCACTAATGCAGCCGACAGGTGATCTCATTTTCGACTGCAGAAAACTCACAAGTGTTCGTTACTTTACCACGAAACGATGGCGTATTAGATAATCCCATAGAATTCGTATTCAAAGAGAACTTTCTCAAGTTTCTTTGTTCGTATCAGACAAAAAAACACGAAAACACACACACACACAATTCGGCAGATGCACTTGAGTATCTTGTATCTTTTAGATAATTCAGTGAGTCTGGGCCCACGCACAATTAAAGCTGTTTTCGGTGATTTCACTTTGATTGGCTGCTGCTGCGTCACACCGAGTATAGACGAGTTTTTCACGCGGCGGCAGACGATAGACGAACGCGTAAACAAATCAGGCGAAATGCGAAACGAAAAATAAAAATTATATAGGGAAATTATCAAGGCTTTCACAGGCGACACGCTCCGCACATTTTCACAGTTGCACCAGCCCAAGGAGACGACTGACTGAAACTGAAATTATTCGTTCGCGAGCGGACAGCAGCAGCACCGAGGCGACGGCTACAAAGCGACCACGTCGCTCCCTGCTTGCCACCGAGTGTCCCGAGTGTGTGCCGTGCCCGTGGCCGTGCGGGTGCGAGTGTATTTGTGAGAGGGCGCCTCCCAGAGTATCTTCGGGGTGTATCGCTGTAGCGAGGAATGAAAAGCGCCCGAAAACGCACGAAGTATCGCACGGAACATTATACAATGTGCAGCGGCGGAGAGCCTCAGATAACCCCAAAATAAGAGATAAAAGGGAAAATGTGAAAACGAGAGCGGCCAGCGACAAACTTCACGGATACGAAAACGGAGACGGCTACGGATGCGGGCGCCATCTGCGTCGCGCGGCAAGTGCAATCCGCTGGATGCCATGCAGACGGACGCGGATTACTCATGCAGGACACAAGGAGTCGCAGGGATTCGGGCAGACAAAGGAGGAAAGTTTTTACAACTTAAGTATTATTTAAGGAGGTTTACCTATTATGGTTCTATGAAGTTAGTTACCGTAAAGGGCATGGAAATATATTTTTTATTATATCCTAAAATATTTCATTACATACGTTTAGGTGCTTTTTAAATAGATTTTAAGTCCTCACTGTCTGTTTTTAATATAAAATCATAGAACACTTTGTCAGTTCTTGTAGGAAAATGTCTTTACTGTCATTTTACCTCATATATTTCCTATCTTAACTAGTACATTAAATATATTTATATATTTTTGTTATATTTAATCGAAGTTTAAATGACAAAGACTTATTATGAATAAGTAAATAAACGTTACTTACATACTTTTTCTAATGCAATCCATTTAAACAAAAGATAAGCATAATCACAGTTTTTATTTGATAAGCGAACCGAAACTAAGTTGGAATTCCAGAATCGATTAAATATTTTTATTATAGACATACATTGCTCTTCGCAGGGGTAAATCAAACAAATAAGCACCGGCCATCTGGGAAGTAAATCAACTGAGAATTTTGATTTATCTTCTCAACTAATGAAGCTGTTCAAGTGGAAAACCAAGTGCCTACTTTGTCTGGCCAAATAAACAGCCCTGCGAGGGTGGCAAACGGAGAATGGAAGGGACCTGGAGACGAGGCTTCCGGCAGGATGAAGATCAAGTTCCCCGATACTCGGAGGTCTGTGCACGTGCCGCAACAAGGGCAGATGTCTGTGTGCCCCTCCTTCGAAGCGGGACACTTGAAACTAAACACCATCAACATAAAACTATATCAGAGAATCTCGGTTCGAGGGGGGCCTTAGGGCACAAGTGCTCATTAACAATTACAAACAGGCGATCGAGTCAGTCGAGCGTACTACATTTTTCCAATAAAACTATTATAAATGCACATAAATTTCCCCTTGGAATCCGAATTCGGAGACAATGGCAGGGCATGAATGAGTTGCATACATTAAATAATCATCGGCATGCCCATCGCAGACACCCTGTAGATGAATGCCTGCGCGGCGACTACATAACCCCTAGCCCCATTCATCTATCAGCTGTTTTGTATTAGTCCATGCTAATTCAATCAGCCGCAAGCAGCCACGGAATGCACAACGAAAAAGAGAAAAACAAAATATCACTTTCAATGAACAACAATTGGCTTGTTTACACGTAGATGCGAAAGAGTATATTTCACAGATACATCTCCGGCGCAAACACAAAACAAACAGAAAACTTGTCGTATATATTTTCAGCAACTCTTGCCTTTGAGGCTTTGACTTTTATTTTTCAATTAATTATTGTCGGCTTCAAAAGCCCGCCCGGATGCCATTTGAGTGGACGTTGAAAGGGGGAAATGGGCAGGTCAATGGGAATGGGAGGAAGAGGTCGTGCTCATAATCCATAAATTAAAATACCAGACACACAGCAGCAGCCCGATCGCAATGAGAGCGAGAGAATGAATTATAATTAAAATTCAGCGGATGACGGGAGCAATTCAGGAATGCCTGGCATACTTTTAGGTGGAGCACGGAATTCACTTTCCTTATTGATCACCGCCTCTGCCTGGGTTCTAATTGAATTTAGCCGCTTTTCCCCCGGCGCCGTCGTGACTCATCCACCGATTTCCAAAGTCAACTATGACAAATCCATTTGCTTGCAGGGCCATGCCCCCAACTGCTGATCCAATTGTGGCCGCACAAAATTAGCATGAAATAATCCAATCCACCCTGGGATAATGGGTGAGTATTTTCTGGATTGCTTGACCTCCCGCACGAGTGCGTCGCAAATGGTCTTGCCCAGAAATAGTTTGCCAAAGTAAACAAACTGCGGTTTCAGGTTCCTTGCGGTGGGTCCATCCTCGTCCCAATATATGTACACACAGTATACTATATATAAGTAGACTGCTGCTCCCCAAAACGGGAGCTGCACTTTGCTCCCTAGCCAGGTCATCATTCGCATCTCATCCCATGCTGCGCGAAAAATTCTGCGCACAAACCAAGACGCAATAGGAAAAATTAGCAAGAAACCCTGAATCAGTCTTTAAAATGTAAGCATTTTAAGAATTTACCAGTAATAAGAGACCCATAAATGACACCTATGTTTAATATAAGGATAATATGTATAATAAATCAGATTATTTACTCAGCTTGTCATAATAAAAAAAATTAATCGGATTAATTGAATTAGAATAAAATTATCATAACTACTTTACAGAAATATCTCGCACTTTCCAAGAGCTTGGCGGCTTATATGGCTTACGGCAATACAAGTAGCTTACATTTCGAATTTTCCCTTTAAAATGTTTTAAATATTATATTTTCTATAAAGATTGTAGGTAATTAATGAAGTTTAATATTTAGAAATCAATAAAGAATATAAGATAATTATATTTACAACATATTTCTATGAATTTACAGCAAGTTGATTGAATTACCCAACACCATTCCAAATAAAATCAAAGAAACCCGTGAAGGTATCGTGTTACCCGATAGCTTCCCTTGTAAAAATGCTCTAATGCCTTATGACACTGGTCGTTTATCATTTTGCCAGCACGAAAGGCAAATATTATAGTAGAATTTTTAATGGGATATTTCATTTCCTAACAGGCCGTAATTATGTCAGTCCCGCGATGACAAATCTCCGGCGATCGCTGTGAAAGAACAAAGGGAAAAAGAAAAGGGTGCCGTTCGTCATCGTAGTGCTGCAGGCAGAACGCCACATGTGGCAATGTGAGCTAATTAAAGACGGGCATCGTCGGGAACGAAGGAGGACTCCTCTCTGTTTACTCAGGCCCGAAGAACAGACTCGAAAGAGGCTCGGTTTTCAAAGTGAGAAAGCCAGTGAGGGGGAACCGAATTTACATTTCTCGCTTGGTTTCGCCCAAAAGCTGATTCGATTTCACAAAACAGCAGCGAATCGCTTCCTAGTTTGACAACAACAACAGAAAAAACAGCGGGATGGATAAAAACATATTGACGATTTCACAATCTACCCCAAAACAGAAACCAAAGACAGATGGGCGGAGCCTAAGGAAATGTTGCAACATGGCCACATGACAGCCACATCGATGGGTTCCTGCTGCTGCCGCTGATTTCTCAGATGTTTCTCCCGCAGACCTTGACACCGGCAATATGTCAAATGTCAACTGGGTCGATTCCGCTTAGGGATGGCAAACCAATAACGTAATATCAAAATTCTTTCAAAGTTCAATATATTACAAAATTCATTATTTCCTAATAAATTCATGGATTTTCAATGAGAAAATATTACTAGAATGAGTTCATATAAAATTAATATTACGCATTTCTTGTATGCCTTTACTATCGATCCGGTATACCTCTGTTCGATACCCATCCCTAGGTCTTTTAAAAACAACTTGAAAAGCCAGACACGCAGCAAATAGGAGACATATTTCAAATGCTCAAAGAAATTGCGTCAAATGAGGTTTTTCTTGTCATAAAGTGAAAGTCGCAATCATGCGTAATTGCCGCACCATAAAATGCGGAATAGTCTACTCGCGCCATAAGATAAAACCGATCGATCAAGTGCAACACGCGCCACGGAGTAAACTGACAGGCGACAAAAAGCAAGCCTACGCAGTCATCAATGCGTGCAACGATCTCCACATTCCCGATCTCTGATCCCGACGATCTCCACGCTTCATCTGGCACTCGTCAATGGCGTTTAACGCTTGTCCGTGAACAAATTGCTAAATATTTTCAATGAAAGATAAATGTAACAAAAAACACAAAAAAAAAAAAGAGTGAATAAAAAGTCAAGAGGAACAATTAACTAATAGACTTTAAAAAGATAACAGCTAACAAGATTTTATTCGAAATTTCCTTTCAAGGGTTAATAAAAATAGTTTAGTTCATATTTTGTTATAGAGTAGAATGATAAAGAAATATACAAATATAATGAATCATGCTTAAATACAACTTTTATTAAAATGACCTATTGATCTTCCACTTGATCTTGCATACAATAAATAAACCTCTAGATGATAATAAATATTCATTAACAAACAATTAATCAAAGGTTGCTGCTGACCAATTCGGTTCCAACTGTAAACCACAACCAATCAATTAAAGCCAAGTCAAATACACTTTTTACCACGCTTAACATACGTCATTAAGAAAACCCATAAATATGCCTTCAGGCACACTTTCCTATGAACCTGTTTTTCAGGCTGCCTCGACATCTCTCCGTGGGTTTGGCATTGCCTAACGATGTCTCATTTGCCAATGCATAGATAACTGGCCAAGAGACATCGTCATGCCAGTGAAGAGCCTTGAAAATTACACAAATTAAAAAGCATAAAAATTGAATCTCCGTTGCATCGTCGTGAGTGAGTAGCCAAGTTGTTGCTCTTGCATAACCGTCAAAACTGTCAGTTTCAGGCAGGCAAGATGGGTTTTCTTCATTTCTCTTCCGAAGCAAATTAATGGGAAAGCTGTTGGCTATTATCTCTGAATGAATTGATTTGTGTATAATGCAGCAAAAACTCAAGGGAATTTAGCAAGAAATATTAAAGTATAGATCATTGAATAAAAGTTTGAAGTATTTGAAACACATATTTTTCTAGAAGTTATAGGAAGTCAAACACTTTAATAAGGAATATAACTGAAATAATTTGTTTGTTTTGATTGCTTAAAAAATATAAATACTCATTCAAATAAATTATGGTTAAATCCGTTCAAGAATTTATTTATTAAGGCGACATCTGTGTTTATGTAATTCCAACTGATAACTGGCTTACCCTTGTGGTATTTTACATTATTGCCTAATTTAAAAATTTCCCTAATTAGCAATGGCTATTAACTGTTTAGAAAACCCCGATCTTGTCTAATGCTTTAAAATGTAACTGCAACTTTTTTCCATTACGACACGCACAGTCCAAAAGCATTTCGTTTTCCTACGACAATATCGTATTGTTCTAACCGGATTCCATTGCATCCGATGTGTCACTTCGGGTATAATCGGTTAAGTAACGATCTCAAAACTCCAGGTAATTGTAGGCTTGATTTATGCTACAGGTCGCCTGGGATTTGCATTCCATTGACCATTTTTGCACATGTCTCACGTGCTGTGTGGCGAAGTGACTAAGCGTGCGACGATGCCGACGACACCTCGCCACTCGCATCTCGCACCTCCGAAGTATCCAGAAGATGACAATTAGCTCTGACCACCTAGGTAGGCCCTCAGTCTCCATACCTCGACGGCTCGCGACCTGCGGACGTTCGGCGGGGGGATTTCTGATGAAATCCAGTGATCGCCGAGCGGTTATCTAAGCGACGGCGAATACTCGTAAATTACCAGTGCTTGGACCCACAATGAAACCGCTTTGTCGCGGGAAATCTCACATTTGTTTACGTGCGCGCTGGCCCGCGATTGGCAAGCCCCCAGGTGAGTGAGTGGGTTGAGTGAACCGCATCATCCGAATCCGAGTCCGACTCCCAGCCCGGCCCTGACAGCCACCAAGGCTCCCTGACCTAGAGCAAGCGCGACTGTATTTATTTATCATCTTTATTGATTATTAGCGTAGTATGGGCTTGGATAGAGATAGTAAACGACATAAAATATTGGCTTAGCTCTAACAATCTTTCGTTCAGGAAACTGACCACTTTCAACTTTGCTTCTACGAAGAGGAGTCAGCATAGGGATTAGGTGTCGGGTGGCCTAGGCACAGTCCCGCGACTGATAGAACAGTATATAGCCCGTTTCCGAGGACTTGTGGATGTCCGAGGTGAGGCCGTAGAAGTCCTCAATGGTGGATGCCTCGATCTTGTCCACCATGTCGTCGTCGAAGAGCAGCCACAGGCCGTGGCTCTTCACGATGCTGATGTAGTGGCCCCGATTCGGCCCCGATCCGCAGTGAATGACCACGGCGGTGAGGTCGTAGAGCCTGTCCGGATTCACAGCATCGTCCGAGGTGTTGAAGAGCCGCAGTTCCAGCGGAAAGACGACCCTGTGAGAAACCTTAATGTGCCTGTTGAACTGCTCCATGTACTTGAAGCGCTTCAGGTGCAGGGCCAGGATCATGGGCAGCTTCTTCACCCGCATCCGCTTCTGCGCCTCCTGGTAGCTGCAGCAGTTGTCGCACTTGAACTTGTTGTCCGAGCACAGGGTCTCCGTGTTGCTGAAGCAACGCAGGCAGTGCGTGATCGAGGTGTTCTGGTCCACGTCCACCTGCAGGTCGAAGAAGTTCTCGTCCTTGCTGCTCACCGTCTCGCAGTTGAGGCACCTCGTCTCCGAGGTGAGTATGCCCTGGAAGATCTCGTGCACCCAGGTGGGCTCCGAGTTGGCCCCATTGGTCCCGTTGCCGCCGCTACCAGTGGTCACGGGCGTTGTGGTGGCCGTGAGGCTGCCACTGGCATCCAGCACACTCGTTGTGGCATTCAGCGATCCCGTGGAGTTGCTGCTGTTCCCATTTGAGTTCGACGTCGAATTGGAGTTGGAATTCGAGTTTGAGGTGGAGCTGGACTTGCTGGCAATGCTGCTGGCCATGGCACTGGGCTGAGCTCCTCCATGGCTGCTACTGGCCTTGGCGTTTCCGTTGCCGGGACCCGCGTTCCGCTCCGCCAGGATGATCTCATTGATGTGGTTGATCAGAAAGTTAAGAAACTCGTGGGCGTCCTGCTGCATGTAGTTGTCGAACTCCTCCTTCTCCTTGCGCAGCCGCGTGATGAACTTCTTGGGCGCTATGGAGCCGACCTTCTTCTTCTGCGTGGCGATGCTGTAGAAGAGGTCCGCCAGGCACGAGAGCAGCGTCTCCTTGGGCCGCTTGTTCTTGGCCTTGTACTCGAGCACCTTGTCGCGGAAGGGCTTGCAGAAGTACAGGGCCTGCAGCACCGAGTTGCTGTAGCAGGTGTTCCCGAAGTTCACCAGCCCGAAGTAGTGCTCGTTGGGCGGGAACAGGTCGGAGCCGATCTCCCGCTCCAGCTGCGAGACGTTGGCGCCCATGCCGGCACCAGGAGCTGCAGCGGCGCACCGGTACAGAAATGACCACACCGTGGTTGCTTTGGTGTTCGCCGGGTTCGTCGGGAGCGCGGTCTTTGGTTAGAGCATTTGGTTTGGGCCTATAGAGATATGCTTTCGCTATTATTTGGGGGGCAGAGGCGCAAAACACTTTTACACTGTCTGAAAATAAATAATTTTGAAGAGGGGATACACGTGAGTTTGCTTTGCATAACACAAACAGAAACTAAAATTAATATTTTAATATTTACGTTGCTTTAATTTTTAGTGTGGTCTTTTTCTTTACTTTGAATTATCTTTTAAGTCTTTCGGCTTTGAATTTTGATATTGCGACACTAAAAACTAAGCAAACCATTGTAATAACTAAAATGCGTAAGGAAAAGCAAATGAAGATCTTCAAAGTTTCAACTCTTATATCCCCTTTCGAAAATTATTTTTAAACACAAGTGTTTTACGTTCTAGTACAAGTTTTCGCACAATTTATATTTTGGAGTTCTCTGAGAAAAATCAGCAATCAAAAAGTGTTTCGAATACATTTTAAAATAGGCATTGAAGTTGGTACAATTTTAAAGAGTCTTAAACATATTAAAAGGTTTTTTAGTTAAATATTAATTAATTTATGAATATTTTAAGGTTATTTTCAGAACTTTATAAGCTACCCAAGGTATGAATCAAGCTTTGGAATATTTCGGCATAGGTTTCTTCCGCAGTTTGGTTGCCCAACTCACGATGAGCGTGCAAATTTGAGAAGTAATTTAATAATCATAAAATATTTATGGCGCCCAAAGTCCGACTGTGAATCAATCACGAATATGCAGATAATTCTCATGTAATCCGATCTCAAACATATGCAAACATCTGTGTGAATCACCGGTGGCATCCCCGACCATCTGGTTTGAATTTCATATGAGGCCGGTTCACTTACACGGTGAATTGGGCCGGTGTCGATACCCGATGTCTAGACTGGGGCCAGATGAAAGTTAGGGCTAAATATACTGTCAATTTTATGGGCCGTAATTGACCGACAGTTCGGTGATTTTTCTGTGAACTTGTAGATGGGAAAATTCCGCAAGCTACGCAACGACGGGTGCCGGTCGTGTGCCACGGCCGATGCACCCGCTCCACGCCCCACGCTCCACGTTCAACGCTCGCCGAGAACAGTATAAAAGCTAAAGCGGTTGGCGCTGCAGTCTTACAGTTACGATAAAGAGACAGCCGAAGAAACATCTAAACACAACACCTAACCAACCAGACAGCAGCGAACAGCACGAGTCCCAGAGCTTTGGATACAGTCCATCACCACCTGAGCAACAAACCACACAGGAGTCAGAAGTCCTTCAGCCAGTTCAAAGGATCAGCCGCGTTGGAGATTCACTATTCGTTCGTGTCCAAGCATATCAATGCCGGCAACGGATTAAACACGGAACCAGTCAATAATCTGTCAGCCAAGCTGCTGAAGATTCTAACCTAAGTGTCCTTTTAAGACTCTCCTATAAGTTAACGAGAATACCTGTCTAAATACCCAATAAGATATTAAGTTTTAAGATGCTTGGCATTCGCAATAACAATCCCAGTTCCTAAACACTTTAAGCTGTTGTTACACCACCCTAAAAATAATAGTTTATTTTATTACAACTATTTATGCATTTGCGATAATAAACAAAATTCAAGCTAAAATCAATTGTACGTTATTAATGGCATTACATGGGCTATTGAAACTACTGCCCTAGTTTCGAGGGGATCTTTCCAATAAACTTATATAATTTCATCTTAGGGTAATTGCTCACGTGGATCACATATGGGTTTTGTAATACTGTGCCTCTGACTATGGTAATCAGGCAGCGAGTTCCTTAGAATTCCTGAATACATCAATTACTTGAGTAGGCGATTAGCTTCATGCGACTTATTTTTTCCAATAATACTGGGATACTAAAGTTATCTAATAAATACGGTAATACGGGAATACAGAGACAGGAGTTTCCATTTAAGCCATTTATTAAATTGGATTACATAAAGAGGAAACCCAATTAAAAATGGCCTCAATCGTAGGTCTTATAATTTGGAGCATTTCTTAAATAGATCTAAACTGTAAACCCCTCGATCGTGAGCAGCACTTGTCTAGTTATTAAGTCGTTAAAACACAATCATAAAGATGTGGGGCTTTGGTGACCTACTAAATATTCAAATGAAGCATAGTATTGCGTTTCTAATTTGAACTTGATTCAACCAGAATAGCACAAAATAAAGTGATAATATTCGTAGGAATAATAAAACAAGTTTGTTTACATAAGAGTGGTAATATGTTCGAGTAACCCTGTAATTATCGAGTGTGGAACCATCAATAATTTTCACAATAGTAAATGATTTTTAATTGATAAAACATGCGCCATGTGCCATGTAACTAAAAAAAATAGGAACAAGGAAGTAAAGATAAATAAAGCCAGGTATTTCTAAGTAAAATAAAACATACATATATGTAAATATGAGGACAAGAGAGAATCAAAGCGATATAATTGTTCTTACATATTTTAATAGCATAATTCTTAAAAATATACATCAATTATCTAGGGTGTGCCTTAAAAACATGAAGAAATGTCAAAATAATTCACTAAAATTCACACAATTTTGATCATTTTTATGAAAGATCGAATTCAACATTACAATTAAACATTGATAGAAACTAAACATCTAGTTTCGCCAATTTAGGCCGCATTATTCAATTTAAAATATGTAACTACAAAACATTGTTCTTATGCGGTGTGTTGTTAAAACATTTTTCTAGCTAAACTTACTTCTACAAACTTCTAGCTCCTATTGCAATACCCCTCATAAGAGTATATAAAACGTGCTTTGTTTGTTTACCTTAGAGCCAGCCTAGGTCAACTGTTATGCCTAGTACGAGTAATAGCTACTAGTCATAGCCACTAGTCATAGCCACTTCTTCCCTGAGTCACGACGCGTGCCACCCGGGGGCGTAATTCACCAAGAAGTAAGGTTTGTCGCACTTATCATTGTAATCATAACTAAAATATGCATTCTATGCATATTTATTCAAAAATCTTGGCGTATGAATCAGATTTGCCAGCTGGGTTATTTAAAGGGGGTTGAAAACCATAACCCCCTGAGAGAAAATTCTCAGCCATAAAAATAGAACAGATTACCCTAATCTTAAATAGATTTTCCCAATTGAAGCAACGCCCATACTAAAGTTTAAGACATTAGCCCCACTTTATAAAACCCGTCAGCGTTGCCAACTGCCCGTCTGGCTGGGTAATTTTATGCATTGCTAACGAGCAGCGCCGCGTCGATATAAAACTCACCTGCAATTGGAATTCCATAACAGAAGCAACTTGAACATGAAAGCGATTGTAAGTATCAATGACTTGGCCATTAGCTCGACCCACAAGGAGGATTTTAAGGAAGTATTTTCGAATTACAGTTTCTGGCGTGCACACTCCTGGCCTGCGTTATTGTACTGTTGAAGCTGAGTCTGAGTGGATCGAAATTGGATATCCATAACACAACCAGCTCAACGACCGATGTAGTCTTCCAGAAGGACGCCCATACCTTAAAGGAATGGCTCAAACAGACATGGAAACACAGGCCAAAGGATATTCATTGGAATATCATCACCGACCCTGAGGATGATAGATCAAAGGCTAGGCTTAAAAAGCTGCTTGCTATTCTCAAGCGAAAACCCACACTGGATAACCAAATAACATCTGCCACTCATCCTTCGGAAACTCACAATGCCAGAATCCCAACAGAGAACACCAGTGAAGAGCAAACCACATTAATAGATTGTAATTACGTTTTGGACGAGGACTGTGAACCACTTGATTTTGGCCCAAGACTCAGTGCAACTCTACTGAAGATTCTTGCACGTTAATGACTGATGTAAACCAGAGAATATTTATTAGAATTTATTGGCATTGTTAAGTTTTAAGAAAAAAATAAAAATAAATAACAAATACTAAAACAACAATTTGACTTGAATTTGTTTATCTACCACAGAACACGTATCTCAGACTTTACTAAAGTATCTGCATTTGTTTTTATAGCGTCTTATTAGTAGCTATGTTTAACACTCCATTTCATTAACGGGTTCGTAAACGGTTTTTAATTTGACAACTTAAAATGGGTTCAAAATAAAACCCACTGCTAGTTTTAGTAGCAGTACCAAAGTGAAAATGGAAACGATAGTAAGTCCTAAATACTCCCCAAGAATAGGGCTCTACAATAATCAAAAGTAATCATTTGTCTTTAGAATATAATTATAATCCTTGTGCTGCTTGCTATTAGACAAATGAAATACAAATAAAAAATCCTCAACGTTTTAAAAATTTTTAAGAAGATCCACTGATCAATATTCATCTGAAGGATCTACAGATAATAAGAATACACCCTTGCTTAGCTCTTGCTCGTACCTTTTTGGAAAACAATGTGATAATAATTACGATAATAACCTTTAAGATACTGTAAAACACTAGCGCTGATTTTATCTGAATGCCTCAAAGTACACATCAAAATGCATCTAACAGCCTGAACCCGTTTTATTTTTAATACCTCTACTGAGTGGGAAATTTGTGAATTAGTTACTAGCACCGGGATCAATATAAAACTGGCAGCTGCTCAGCGAATATCGATCAGTAACAAAGTGAAAATGAATTCGATTGTAAGTATTTAGAACTTTTGATGCACTCACATAACCTATTTTATATTATATAGAATATACTCCTGCTTATTCTGTCGATGGGCATTGAAAGCATCTATGGACAGCCTCTTAAAACTACTGATGATAGTCTCTCAGATCGAGAATATGGCTTACCAATGACTTCGGCATCACCTCTAATGGAAGCACAATCTAAAAGAATCCAGGGATCAGAGGGTCTTCCAATTAATACGGACAAGGGACAGGAAGTGCTTGCTAATTTAGGCAATAATGCGATTGTAACCAAATCCTCGTTCATTACTCTTGTAAAAGAAATCGTTCCTGGCTTCAATGTCAATTCTTCGGAAGAAACACCATCAACCCACCCTAATTCGAATTTCAACGACACTGCGTTCTTTGAACTTCTCAAAGAAATCTTTCTACCGAATGCTTTTATAGGAGATACAACAGCCATCCCAGTGAATAGTGAGGACTATGAAGATACAGTTGAGGATGAGGATCCTGAAGGACTGGGACCCCGGCTCAGTGCAACCCTATTAAAAATACTCACTTTTTAAACACACAACAACTAAAATATAGATTAAACCTTAATTGATTTTTAAATACGCCAATAAGTATGTTTCAGAAGGCAACTAACAACTTAATATGTGAGTGGGTAACTTCAGGAATTTATAACTAGCAATCGGGTTCAATATAAAATAGACTGCCAGAGCGAGTTCAAGCTTCAGTATCACAGCAAAAATGCAACCGAGTNTTGCACTGCCCACATTAACCGCTTCGTTAGGAATTTTGCTCCTCTGACCACTGGCCACCGCTGCGGCCATGGCTCAAATCCGGCCCAAATCCAGCAGACCCACCACGCGCGCGCTCTAGCCAATGAAGGAAGCCACAAAACGCAATGAACAGGGCTATGGTCAGAGAACTGACCGCGAATCTGTTGATGAGACTCCCGGCGGTGCCCCAGTGCCCTCGTGCAATTGTGTGCCCTGCCACTGACACTGACCCCCACCAGAG
>VNJV01000182.1:0-12710 GCA_008042635.1 Drosophila nikananu | reverse complement strand
CAATTTCCCAAAATCGCTTTACTATTGCGGTAAGTGAGTCATCATCAGAATGATCAGCAGGGTCCTTGATAATGGCTGCGAAAACCAATTTGTGATTTGGCCTACTCGACATCCCTCCAGAAATAATCCAACTAAGTTTGGTGCTCTGCAAAGTTGGCAAAGTCCTGTCCAAATGAATTTGCCCCATGGAAATTATCTCGAAAAACAGACCAGCGCCAATTAAAAGGCCAATCCGTTGACATTGATGGAAATAGGGATCCGCGAGCGAAATGTTTGCTGGTATCCTCCACGATGCTGCATTTATATTGAAATGGGGCTGATAATCAGTGATACTATGAGTCACGACAGCTGAGAATGAAGCACGATAGCTTGCATCCTGCGACTGCTCTAGAATATCGACTGCCTTATCAGATTTCATGGAAGATTCTCCGATCCCAGATCCCAGGATCTTCTAGCGTGAGATTCAGTTAATTGGCTAAGCCGGACGTTATGAAATTTAACTGAGAGGCTGAAACTAGAATGGCCCTACAAGGCATAAATGCTCCAACTCTATTCTTCACGTAAATAATAGCAGTTGGAAGCAAAACGTAGTCGATCGGCATATTTGAGGGTTTAGGTGAAGGGCTTGATGATGGATGATTAGGTTGCGGGGAGGAATGTGAGCAGGATACTAATGCTGCTGATGATGATCGCGATGGCTGAATTGATGAAGTTGCAAGTGAGGTGGATGGGGCTGATGGGTCCTGGTTCATGTGCAGTAATGTATGATGCTTCATGTGACAATGTCTGCAGAACGACGACTTGCATTGCTGCAAACTATGCCCCTTACGCAAGCAGTTTAGGCAAAGGTTAAACTTCTTGGCTTCCCTATATCGAAGGCTAGAACTCAGGTTTAAAAATCGCGAACACTTTGTCAAATACTGATCCCTCGCATCGCAAAACAAACAGATTGGTTGATTTGGTTTAGGAACAGAAGCAATCAGCGAATTTTGGTTGTATTTGGGCAAGTTTCTTCCCACCTGCTGGCCTGGTGTATGCGTTACCAAGGCTTGATCTCCATCATCCTGCACCTCTTCTCCAAAAACGCCTCCATGCTATCCCAGGTGGACATAACAGGTGGATAAATCCTCTTCCCATTTTTCACGCGTCCTCTGGTCCAGCTTTTGCAGTTGCCAGGGTTCGAATGGCCCGCAGATGCGAATTTATGTAATCGCTTAGCTCGCGAAGACCCTTTGAAGATCCCTTATCGACACCTTTCAGCCCAAATATTGCCTGTACATGTGCCTGAAAGTATAAAACTTTATTATCAATTTTATCGAATATCGATTTTTTAGCAAATTCAAAGCCTTTTGATAATTGGCATTTGAGGGTTCGAGCGAGCTTATTGTCTCCAAAGCCACGCCGCCTAAATTTGACCGCAGATATTGCAACTTTTCGATATCGCTCAGGTCCTCATCATTTCCGATGACCGTGGTGAAGGTAGCGAGAAAATCCGGCCAGTCAGCGTACGAACCATTAAATCGAGCAATTTTCAAGTTCGGTAATCGATGCCTCCTAGATCGAAAAGAAAGATCCGGATGGTTAGTAATGTCAATGGATGTTGAATTTGCAGCGACCGAAGCGACTGCCAGATTTAAGGAATTGATCCAAGCCACTCGCGCATGCAAATCTGCTTCGTCGACCTGATTTTCCGAATCAGCGTTTAAATAAAATTTCATAGAGCTCATCTGCCATGAAGTTGATTGGGCTTTGGCTCTTTAGAAATCAACTTCACTTGGGGTCTCCTGATCCCGAACCGAGTTTTCCGTGTCAGACATTTTTCAATAACAAGAAAAAATTAATTAAGTAAAATGTCCGACCGAGTCAGAGGTACAACACACCCTGTACTCTTACCGCGGAATGTAAGGTAACAAGCGTCGCCGAAATGCAACGGAACCTTTTGATTTGTAGTTATTAATTTTGCCGGCAAAATGCTTGCCTAACAACAGCGTAACCAAACACAGTTTTTGGGTTTCCTTTTGGCGCGAAATGCAAGGAAGTCAAGCGGCGCGCTTAAAAAACTAAATATTTACCATATTAGCCATTTCAAAGAAAACAAACGAAAAGTATTGTTCGAAATTGGATAAAAATTAAGAAAACNAGTTGAGATATTTTCATAATTTTTTTTTTATATGAAAGGTTATTTTAATACCTTTCCATTAAGTCATCATACTATATGGTGTAATAAGTAGTAGATTTTATACTCGAAAATTAATGTTTTTTGAGGCAGTTTTCTCAATATTTTTCCAATTTTCAAAAATATTTTTAGTTTGTTTTCTCTGGAAATGCTAATGTGGTGCATATTTAATGATTTAAAAATAAAATAAACATATATTTTAAAGAAAAAAAAAAATTTTTTTTTATAATTAAAATTTTTTCCTTTTTGACCAATTTTCAATCATTTATGCACTTTTTGTTCAAAGTAATCAATTAATTTTACATCATTAAATATTTTTGAAGAATATTTATTCATTATACATTCATTTCAAGTCATAAAGTGTCCTTACAAAGTCAGGAATTATGATAAAGAACATATTCAAGAACAACACCTCATACGCCAAACACAAAATCCACCAAAATCCCATTTTTGACATTCCATCAAAGTTGAAAAATAGGTGAAAATTAGTACCTCGGTAAAACAGGTATGTCTGCACATGCAAAAAATATTTACTTTCATTATACCTTTGTTTTGACGAGATTTGATGGCCTTTTCGATAGAACCCATAACCATGCCGGTCGGTTACATATTTTACCTAAAAATCGACCTCAAAGTCTGAATTTGTTCTAAAAACCCATGCTTTTTTTGCAACCCAAAAAAGGTTCAACTTTGAACATGTGTAACTTCTTTAATAATTAACCGATTTGAATAATTTTTTGGATTCAACCCCTTTGAACTATTACCTGTCGAATGCAATAACAAATTTTACGACCCGTTGTCATCAAAAATTAGATTTTTGTATAGTATCTGTATCTTTTGCCCCATAGTGCGGCGCACAGTGGCAGTTTAGATACTTTTGGGTTGCAAAAATCATAACTCGTGAACCAGTTGAGATATTTTCATATTTTTCATTTTTAAATGAAAGGTATTTTTATTACCTTTCGATGGAGTGGTCATACCGTATGTTGTGATAAATAGTACATTTTATACTCGAAAATTAATGTTTTCTGAGGCAGTTTTCTCAATTTTTATCCAATTTCGAACAATACTTTTCGTTTGTTTTCTTTGAAATGGCTAATATGGTAAATATTTAGTTTTTTAAAAACAAAAAAAAATTATTTTAAGCAAAAAAAAACAAAATTTTTTTTTATTATTCCAATTTTGTTCCTTTTTGACCATTTTTCAATCATTTATGCACTTTTTGTTCAAAGTTATCAATTAATTTTACATCATTTAATATTTTTGAAGAATATTTAATCATTATAAATTCATTTCAAGTCATTAAAAGTGCTTACAAAGTCAGGAATCGAAAAACAAGCCGCCAATACTGGAAAAATACTGCCATACAATTTCGTACTGCGCTTGTAGCAGAATTTGCTCGAAACCGCCCTTTTTTTTCGCTGAGTTAAAAGTATCTTTTGCTTTTGAAATCCGGGGTGGCAGTTCGTGGCAGCCAATCTTTTTTGAATTTGATAAAGAACATATTCAAGAACAACACCTCATACGCCAAACACAAAATACAGCAAAATAAGATTTTTGACATTCCATCAAAGTTGAAAAATAGGTGAAAAATTAGTACTTTGGTAAAACAGTTATGCCTGCACGTTCAAAAGATATTAGAATTTCATTCTACCTTGGTGTTACCGGGATTTGATGTCCCTTTCGATAGAGACTTTAACCATGCCGGTCGGTTACATATTTTACCTAAAAATCGACCGCAAAGTCAGAATTTTTTCTAAAAAACGACATGCTTTTTTTGCAACCCAAAAAAAGTTCAACTTTAAACACGTGTAACTTCTAAAATACTGAACCGATTTGAATAATTTTTTGGATTCAACCCTTTTGAACTATTACCTGTCGAATACAATAACACCATATAGTAAACCACTTTATCGAAAGGTACTAAAATTACTTTTTATATAACAAAAAATTATGAAAATATCTCAACTATTTCAAGAGTTATGATTTTTGCAGCCCAAAATTATCTAAGGCGCCACTGTGCGTCGCTACAGCCGGAACGAATATCCTTGTGTTGCATTTCCAGTCGGAATGGGCTGAAGGGGCATCGATATATTGATAGGGATAGGGAGCGATAGGGTTAGTGGTGAGAAAAATCAAGAGCGAACCGGAAAGAAGGGAACGGTGGCGCCCCCTAGATCTCGGCCAGCTCTTTATTAAGATAAAGGGATTTTGCCTTAAATTGATCGTTGCCCTGAGCGTCAAATCAAACTGTCTCCATAAGGCGGAATTCAGGCAACGGAACGAGCCCATATAGGGAGGCGTAGACAGGAAGGGAATAGGCAGAAGGAGAAGGAAAAGGGACGAGGGCGGCACCAGTGATCTGAAAAGAAAACGTGAGTGCAAGTGGCCGCAAAGGTTAGGGCAAAAATTAAAATAAAGCGATTTTATTTTTCAGCGTGGCAGTGGTGAGAACACTGACCACGACACTTTTATTTTGTTTTTGCACCTATCTGTGGAGTAAATTCAGATCCGCCGCAGTCAGACAGCTGAGCGCCGAGTCACCGCCCCTGAGGCGAGTTTTCAGCAGCCATTCGCCATCGCCAACAGGCCTGATTTGATTTAATTATTAATGTTGTATTCTATTTACACATATACTATGATTGTACATATACAGGGGTGCCATGCAAAACAGGTTTTTTGATTTCCACAAAAAGGCATTTCCGCTAAATCAATCAGGCTTGCAATGTACTCAGATGAACTCATACGTGTATTTGATAAGCAAACATTTTAATGAAATTGTTGTAAACTGGTAGGTTTTGGATTATTTTATTCTTTAAATAATGTTATTTAACCTATTTTGTTAATTAATTTAGTTTTTTTACTTTTATTTAAAAACAAGTTAAAAATGTTGGCGCGAAAATAATTAAAAGTTGCTCGACAGCTCTAATATGTGGCATACTGAACCTGACTTCGAAATTTAGAATCGATCAATGTGGTAGCATCGAAATAGATGTCATGTTTTGTGTTTTCAAATAGACGAAAAATATTTTTCTGGAAGTGCTGTGTCACCTTGGAATTATTTTTCAGGATTTTTGCAGGGGAAGTGGTTTCTGTGGCACCTCATATATTATGTTGTATATACGCAATTTACTAAAGTAATTATGCTTTCGTCCAAGCTCTGCATTCTTATCACTAATTTTGCTGCTCGCAAGCCATGTATGACGAGAATGCCAAAATGTTATCCGAGTACTCGAAACATTTACTCTGCATTCACTCATTCTATCTATTACGCTTCGGTTTAAATTTCACTTATTCGCATACAACAATACCCCGCTCACCAATGCGCAACTCACTTTGTTGAAGCCGTTTTGGCACGCCGAATTTCGACTCAGCCAGTTGTACTCAAATAACAGAAACTTTTAAGTGCTTTCGTGCAGACCTCTAGTCGGAAAATAGTATGAACCTTGAAAATCAACGAAGTAATCTAAATTTCATTTCATTTTAAATTTAATTTCCTGCACATATTTTTTTGTAGCTTTAAGAAAATTTTTTTAATGTTTAATCGAAATGCGTTCTTTTTCTATGATTGCTATTTATATGTTAAAGATAATTAAAACCAAAATTTGTGAATACTCAAGGACATACTATATAAACTTCGGCATCCTTAAGTTTGCTTTTTTAGTTAAAGTTTTATTATAAATCAAAGCTTAGTATATTTGTTTGTATATTTCGTTTTTTTTTTTTATTTTTTATTTACTTTACGTGCTATTGTTTATCAGAAAATAAATTAATATCCCTATTTTATTATTTAACTTTTCTATTTAATTCAACATTTAATGTAATACATCTAGTGCATGTGTATAGAATAAATCGATTCCTTATGCATAATATTGTTAGCATCATTAAAATTCATTGATTTCACAAAACCCGATAAAGTTAATATGTTTCCTTTTCTTCATAAAATTCTCAAGCAATCAATCAATTTTCAGCATTTAGAATAAATTTGGGGTTTATAGGAATTCAAATAAAATGGATTTACCTGTTAATGAGTATTCAGTTTAAAAACAACGAAATTTATGCCACAATCAATCATGGTTAAAAGTATTTAAACAACGAACACTTATTTGCACATCGCAACTTCTTTTAGTTGTAACTATTATTTTTGGTAATTAATTTCCATAAAATAAAATTAAAATTTTAAAATTTTACCAATTCGAAAACAGATGCACCGATTACCGGTGCATGCCTGATTTTAATATAAAGCATGGTAAAAGCAGAAGAGGAATGCCGGAATTATGAAATACATAAAAAATTATTGCTATCGTTTTTCCATCGGAATTTTTAATTTTCTCATTGATATTTACAGCTTGACTTGTGCTTTCCCCTTAAATGATAGCTCATCGTTTACTCGAATATGAACAAATACGTTTTTATACGTACATATTTAAACAAGAAGTTACCTTAATACAGCTGTATAAGTAATTTTCCACACCATATGGCTGTAACATTATTCACAGTTTTCAATTACTTTTTTGTTGTATTTTGACCATAAAGGTAATTCAATTAAATGTCAGTATTTTTGGACCCCTTTTACATTTCTCAGTGAACTAAAATATATAAGTATTTTTACCTATGTACCTATCGACTCCTTGGCAAATCGATATTTCTGATTGCCGACGGAAAAACTTTGATTGTCATATCTTGAGGTGGGGTCAGAAATAAACTTTTTATAAAAAACCTACGTGCTATAATTATTTTGGGGTGGTGTGGAATAAACGTAAATAGACCACAGAGTAAACTATTTTGACCCTTAGTAAATAAGATCTGATTTAATATAAAAAAAAGTCATTTACTTTTCTATTCTGTCAGACAAAGTGGCCCGTTCTACAAAACGCAAACATTTTACGAATTCGAAAACCAGACCACCGATCTTGAGATTTTAAATCGAATTTGGAAAAGATTTACAAATTTGATTACCGGAGCATGTCTTAATATAGATTGATTAAAAAGCCATATTTAGCTTACCTATTGAAGACATTAGAGACGTGTTTTTTTTATTAAAATAAGCGAAGACACTTAAAAGTAGATTTAAGTATTAAACTATGGTTTATACTCAAAAACAAAGCCGATTTAATAAATCAGTACTCCCAAAGACTACTTGGATTACATTACAGTACAGACAATTGTGTACTAATGGCAAAGAAAGGTAAGTTAAGTAGGATAAGTCAACTAAAAAAGGAGGGTAAACTTTGATATACAAATAGAGTTTTATCGAAAAGATTAAATACGTTTACTATAGACATCTCATTGAAATTTCAAGTATAAAAACAACGGAACTAATAAACTACATATAAATTGTCTTTTCTGAAGGCATCGAATTCCATCGACCTGCTGTTTAAATCAAGCTTAGTAGTTCAATATCCTCACCAACTGTAGTTTATCTATCCATTCGAAGCTGAGTTTAAAAAGTGTTTAATACGCTTAATTTAGTTCTTCAAAAATATGTTATATGTTATGAATACGAAACTATGTAAACAACTCAATAAGCAATTTTTGAAGAGTTTATATTGCGTCTTGTATATAAAAGATGACAGTTTATAACGTTCCTTTAAATTTCTAGGGATCCGTGCGTTTCCTTTCAATTCCGGCCGAGTGACGGCTTCAAGTTGTTACCCGTTAGAATTCCCTGTCTTAGAAAAAGAAAAATGAAATCTGAAGAAACACAGTGCCAAACTGTTCTCTCCTTCGCGAGGATGAAGTAGGATAAGGAGATGGTAACCGATTGTAAAGGTTCAATTTTCCTGATATTTATCTAGTATATCGGGGCGAAGCGATCGTAACGATCATAATTTGCTTTTAATTCTTTAAAATGGCTTTGTGCTGCTATGCTGCTGTCTATATTGATTTCCAGCAAGTTACTCTATTTCAACAGCTACTATTGGCTCAACAGGGTCCTCATACAGGGTCATTTGATCCACGTCTTTTTGTTCTTAAATTTTTTTTGTTTATCTAACTTTCGTTGTTCATCGACCGTTCGTTCTCGAATCCACAAGAATAGGGTACTCCAGCCCATCTTCCAGACGTTCGCAAAATTCATTCCTAAAAAAAAATCTAAAACGATACCCACATTTCTCTATTTAAGAACCAAAACTGTTCTTATTTGTATACTTGCAGAGTATAATAGTTTTAGTCAGAAGTTTGCAACGCAGCACTATGGCCGGAAAGATACAGATACGTTGCAAAAATCAAATTTTTGATGACAACAGATCGTAAATTTTTTTATTGCATTCGACAGGTAATATTTCAACGGGGTTGAATTATTCTAATCGGTTCATTATTTTTTTATTTTGTGTTGCAAAAAAAGCATATAGTTTTTTAGAAAAATTCCGACTTTGCTGTCGATTTTTAGGTATAATAAGTAACCGACCGGCATTGGTTATGGTCTCTATCGAAAGGGACATCAAATCTCGGTAAAACCAAGGTAAAATGAAATTATAAAATATAATAATGAAATACCTGTTTTACCGAAGTACTAATTTTGTACCTATTTTTCGACTTTGATGGAATGTCAAAAATGGGATTTTGCTGTATTTGTGTTTGGCGTATGAGGTGTTGTTCTTGAATATGTTCTTTATCATATTCAAAAGAGATCGGCTTCCCCAACCTGCCCCCAAGAAATTCCGAAGCAAAAGATACTTTCAACTCAGCGTAAAAAACGCGCGGTTTCGAGCAAATTTTTGCTACAAGCGCAGTACGAAATTATATGGCGGGCATTCATTTTGTCCTGTATTGGCGGTTTGTTTTTCGATTCCTGTCTTTGTAAAAACACTTAATGACTTCAAATGAATGTATAATGATTAAATATTATTCATATTATTATTATATTCAAATATTAAATGATGTAAAATTAATTGATTACTTTGAACAAAAAGTGCATAAATTATTGAAAATTGATCAAAAATTATGAAATTTGAATTAAAAAAAAAAAAATAGGAAAACTGCCTCAAAAAACATTAATTTTCTAGTATAAAATATACTATTTATCACACCATATAATATGACCAAGGTACTAAAATTACCTTCCTTATAAAAAGAAAAATTATGAAAATATCTCAACTGGTTCAAGAGTTATGATTTTTGTAACCAAAAAGTATCTAAACTGCCTCTGTGCGCAGCGAAGGAGACATTTCCTACCCTATTAAGTATATACATACATACATATACTCCTGATCAGCATCAACAGCCGAGTCGATAAAACCCTCTCCTTCCGTTTCTACCCTATACCATACAGGTGTCATAGAAACAATCGGAGAATTTTGAGGGAAAAAAAAAGCAAATTTTCAATGTATGTTCATATAATTTGAGATATGGGCACATTGTATTATTCTACAATTTCGGGTTTGATTTTATCTAGATTGGACTACTATATTACTATATTAGTATATAAAATTGGCTAATGATCCAATTGTAAGCTGCAAGGGTATACACATTTCGGTGTGCCGAAGTTAGCTTCCTTTCTTGGTTTTATTGTATTTTATTTCTAAAATTAAAATTAGCTTAGAGCTTAATTTAAACTTAAATTAATTAATATTACCCTTATGGAGGTGTTGTTCAGTAATTTCTGGTCTTTTTTTATTGTAAGCAGGCCTCGCAATAATAAAACATTTTTTTTTGCGACATTAAATTATTCAATTATTAAAAATGAATTTTTGTACCACCACAATAATCCCTCATTGTTTGCATATATTAAGTTCCAGCCAAATATAAACAGAACACTTTGATTTTATGCTCTTGTAGTTTTAATATTGTTTTGTTTCCTAGCTCGACTTATCTGCATGAAGATCTTTTAACGAAAGGAAAGAAACTCAAAGAGGTTAAGCTCAAGTGAGCAGATATGAGAGGGCAAGTATGAGTAAACGCAACCATGAGTTATCGAAGACTCATCTGGGTTTATTTTGCATTCCTCATTTAATAGGGATATTCTTTCAGCATATTTTACATTTATTTTGTATATCTTATGCTTATACATTGCACACTGGTCTCATAAATTAGAAAAATGAAGCCACATATCTGAAACTTGGTACACTGTATAGATACACAAGAACGATAGAATACTAGATTGCGCAAACACGAAGCCAAAAATTTTTCGTTCTGCGCATCTACGTCACAGAGTAGTCAATGAAATTGTTGTTGTTAGAGGGCAATTTTGACGTCATTTTGACGTCACAAAGTATCATTTTGACGTCGCTGGAATAACGGACCTGCGCAATGCGCAATCTTGTATTCTATCGTTCTTGATACATACATATATGCAAGGTCTGAGCAAAAATTTTTGATCGGTCGAACCACGCCCTTCTTACCGCCCTATAGAAATCGATGTCCCTTACAATAAAAATGTATAAAAATAAAATGAAAATTAATATATACATATGTAAATTCGGCAATTATATTAAATAAATTTTAAATACAATTATTCTAATTTTTTTATAAAATAATTTTTAATCCCTCAACCCGCTCTGCTCTCTCTGAACTGGTAAATACTTAAAGATTTAGAAAAAACAAAAATTATATTCATTTATATATTCAGTTAAGAAAATAATACATACATTTTTGTTTATATTTTTCTATTTATATAATTAATTATTTAATTATTCATTTTCAACATCTAAATGAAGAGCATAAGTTTCGATAGATTCAAATGTGTCCAAGTCATCGTCAGAGTCATCTGTATTAGCATATTTGTAAAAAAAAAAAATTAACAGTTGGTGTTCTTAATAGACGAATAACTTCTTCTGGAAAACTTTTAGACTTTTTGTTATGCAGTTGTCTTTTTTCTAGTGCTCTACAAAAAGCATCTGCCATGGTATTCAAACGAATATGTTGTCTTGTGTATACTTTTTTTTTTGAAATTGTTCTAAATTAAGGTTCTAAGGATTCTTCTGCAGTAAAAGGTATTGGCTCAGCTTTGGTTTTTTCTTTTTCTGTGGTTTTCAAGCCCGCCTTCTTTGCAGCCACAGCTGCTGCATGTTGAAGAAAATTTGCATTATTATTATTATCTGTTGACACTTCGACAGCTAATCTTTACCTTCCTATTTTTAGAGGATTCATGGCAATAGTCAGATGCAAGAAAACTCGTATGCTGCTTCTAAAACTTCGCAACTAATCGAGTGCAATTCATTAAGCCAGCAGTAACATAGTCCACAAAATTCTTTATTGTCTTTTTTAATTTGTGGGGTTGCGTATGGCTAAAATAGGGACGAAGCCTTCGCGGTACGGCCGCAAAGTATTAATATCATGAGATTATAAATATATGGAAGAATTAAACTGCGTTAATAGTTACAACAATCCAACATACTTTTATTCCAAGAAACACGACAAATATTAGGTTAGAATTGCTAAACAGATGACTTCACAAAAACACATATTAACAGATATTTCATATATCACATAAAACAAATATAGCTTTATAACACTAATATTTTACATACCTCCACCATTATTTTCCATTTTCCAGTAAAGCATAACTAATGCTATTGTATTTTGAAATGAGCTTTTGTTTGGCTTGTTAAAACTATAAACTTTATCTATAAATGATTAGCTGAATTTAAGGGCAACCCAGGACTACAATTTTAGTTGTGAAATTGTTATTTTTAAATGCACTATACATTATTTTATAGGAATAAAATAGTACAATTTTATAACTCTTAAAAACAATGAATTCTTGAACAAATTTTGGGCATTGGGACCAGTGTGCATTGTATGAAAATATGCATTATTATATGCACATCATTTTATGTCTCTTTTCATCGAAATACATGTTGGTAATATCGGAATTGAAATACCTCTGTATCTTAATCAGGGACTGTAATCACTTTAAGTAATATTTTACAAAATCAAATGGTAATGATTATATTTAGTTTTTTTTTATTTAGCTTCAAACATTTAATCATTAGATTCAAGTAGGTTAGGTTAGGTTAGGGCGGTGATGGTCGGCTCAAGAGCCGATCCATCCACTTGAGCCTGAGAAGGCTCCTTGTGATGCCGCGTGGACTTAGATCCCCCGTCCGAAGCAGGTTCTCATGGGCCGATGACCAATCCTATGTGAGAGAGGACCAACCCGATCCCTGGATGAATCGGGTTATCTGCCTCGGTGATGTCTCGCTCAGCTCTGCGAGATCTAAAAGGGTGGGGAAGCCCAGGTACTGCAGTCTCCGTCTGCTTAGGGCTGGACAGTGGCAGAGGAGGTGAAGAACGGTCTCCTCCTCCTCCTCATCCCTGCAACTTCTACAGAAGTCATTATGGTGTACCGACAGCCTGGACGCATGTGTTCCAAGTAGCCAGTGACCAGTGAGAGCCCTAACGGCAAGGGCGCAGCTTTCCCTGCTTAGTGACAATAGCTCCTTTGAGCGTTTCGCTGATCGGCGTGGCCAGATCAATTTTGCGTGGCGGCAGGAGATTAGGTTTTCCCATTTCCTATCCGCGATGAGGTGGAAGTACTCCCTGCATAGAAGTCTGCGAGTGGCCAAGGGCATGTCAACTAACTCCCTCTCCG
>VNJV01000158.1:0-23190 GCA_008042635.1 Drosophila nikananu | reverse complement strand
TGTTAGTCACAACAGCTGCGAACGAAGCACGATAGCTTGCATCCCGTGATTGCGCAATAATGTCGACTGCATTATCAGAGATCATGGAAGATTTTCCGATTCCAGAAATAGAGCTTTCCGATCTTATATAATTCAACTTTAGTTGACTAGCTAAGCGAGAAGTTATGAAGTTTAGCATCTCTATTTTATTTAAGCAATTTGAGATAACTGAGTATCAATATAATAAACGCTTAAAATTATAGTTAACGTATAATTACATAATTACATTATAGTAAACATATTATACATGTAATCATTATTCCCTTGCAGGGTATTATAATTTTAGTCAGAAGTTTGCAACGCATTGAAGGAGACATTTCCGACCCTATAAGTACGATCAGTAAATTTTAATGCAAAAAATTATAACAGCCAATTTGAGATTTTAATTTGATTAAAATCGGGCAACGATATCATATAGCTGTCATACGACCAATCGGAAAATTTTGAGGAAAAAAATCTGACTGAGCCAATTTTCTACATATTTTTATAAAAGTTGAGACATGGCCATTTAGTATTATTCCAGAATTTCGCTTTTAATTTTATTCTAATCGGACCACTATATCATACAGATGCCATAGAAATATTCAACATTCTTCACTCGGAACATTGTTCGCTCGCAACATTTTTCGTTAGCAACATTTTTCGCTCGCAACATTTATCTTATCTCAGTACCGAAGAAAACGAAAAAGTTTGAATTTTTTTCTTTTTCTTCTTGTACTTACAACAAGGGTATTCAAACTTCGGTTGGCGAAGTTAGCTTCCCTTCTTATTTTAAACTTGTAAACTCTCCCACTCGATCGGAGTTGTCTGCCTTAGGTGTTTGTAGCAACCCAAGATACAGACCCCACGTTTTCAACTTCGTTAATTTGTGATTTAAAATAATTTTCCTTTTTATAAAAACTAATTCTCCGAATTCGGACTTTCTTTTTTTTTGGAAGAAGATTTTTGGTTTTCTGTTCGTATTATTCAAAAATGTATTTTATCTTATATTTCTATTCATCAAACTTGCAAAACCGTTAGCTGTTGAGTTTGCTCTGTTTTCATGTGCATCTTTATTACAATTACAAAATGACTATTTTGGGGTGTGACATTTTCTTTTAAAATAATTTTTGTACTTTTCCAATACTTGGTAAATGGTTAGTTTTACATTGCACTATGCTACAGCCGCATTTTCTTGGTCAAAACATTTTCAAAAGTTCCCGAAATAAAAGGATTTTTGTTTCAAAGTATTACAATAGAGTGCTGGCGAAAATCCTCCATCTGAACCCGCCGGCGGGGCAATGGGCACTGTATTATCCCTGACAACTGTTAATGCACTGCTGCTTGCTCCGTCCGCGATAATACAGTGTCTAGCTAAGGCAACGGTGTAATTCCTTCCGCTGGAAAAGCCGAAGGATATGAATCATTTGCCATGGGTGGAGGTGCCTGGCGGTTAGGCGTAAAACGCAAAGTGGGTGGTTCCCCGGAAAACTAACCAGTTTTTTCTGTAATGGACGCAACAAGGATGTCAACCGGGGCTGACGCCAAGATCCCCCACATGTCCTCTACTGGCAGATTCGCTAATAAAGTGGAGGAGATGCTTGCCAGCAAAAGGCAACGCTCCGCCGAGAGCGCGACTAAAGACGCTCAGGCGAGCAAGCGGCAACGCGGGCCCAAGCAGGTAGGCCCTCCACCTAAGGCGAAGAAGCCTCAAAGGGCACAGAAGGTCAGTGAGGTGACCAAACGACATCTGATCGTGGCACTCATTGACCGGAACGACGAAAACGGAAAGATGTCCAAAGGACGGTGGAAGACGGTGCACACGAGGCTCGTCGAAGCGCTGTTTGCACGGATGGAGGATGACTCCCTTGGTCCCATGCCCACCTTTGATGGTGCAGGGTGGCTGAATGGGGTCAAAATCCTGAAGTGCATGGACGACCCGACTCGGAAGTGGCTGACACAAACGGTTAGCCAGATGGAGTCGTTTTGGGAGGGGGCCATGCTGGAGGTGGTGGATAGGGAGCTAATCCCATCCATACCGAAGGCAAAGGTACTCTTTTCCATCGTCATCCAAGGTGACCGGGCGCTGAAGCTGCTACAGCGACAAAAACCCGACATTCCCACCGCAGATTGGAAGGTGCTGCACATTGCGACCCCGACACCCAAAGAGGGGGGCCAGTGCGCAGTCCTCCAAATCAACAAGGCGGCGGAGGACATCCTGTACCCCAGATACGGGAAGATGGCGTAGGGCATGGGTAGTGTCTACCTGCGCCTCAAAAAGCGCCACCCGGGGGACTATGTGGAAAAGGGCCTGGGTCTGGACACCATTATTGACGCCGCCCAGGAAATGACGCTTGACGTCTCGGAGGAGGAGGAGGACGGTGACCTGACAGTGATAGTCAACCCGTCCCGAGCTGATCCAGGTACCCATGACCCTAAGGGTACTGCAGCTCAACCTCCATAAGAGCAAAATCGCATCGGCGGAACTCCTGATTGCCATGGAGCAAGGGTCCGTCGACATAGCTTTGGTCCAGGAGCCGTGGATTGCCTCGGGCAATTCCATTGCCGGACTAAAGTCCTCAGCACACCATGTGTTCTACTCACCAACGGTAAGCAGGAACAGAACCGCCGTACTCGTACGGAAGGGTCTTCACGCTAACCTTACGTCTCATTACAGTACGGATGACCTGACTGTGGTGATGCTTGAAAGCAAGAAGAAGCGCCTCCTGGCAGCCCACGACAGAGCAGCCCCACCGGAAGAACTCAGGAGCCTGGTGGAAGCCAGCCCGAACGACCAGCAACTGCTCGTAGGTGCAGACGCCAACGCACATCACTGCGTGTGGGGAAGCCCCGACATAAACGACAGAGGTGAGTCACTCCTAGACTTTTTACTATCTACTAACATATGTATAGCGAACGTGGGGGAGGAGCATACCTTTGTAGGTCCCACCTCCTCGAACGTGCTTGACTTAACACTCACAAAGGGACAATGTACAATGGTATCAGAATGGAGAGTCCTTGAGAGACCATCCTTCTCAGATCATAAGTACATACAATTCCACTTCGACCACTCTCCCAAACCAACCGTCTTTAGGAACCCCCGGAACACTAACTGGGGAAAGTTTAGGAAGACAATCTCAACATGACTCGCGAATGGCCCGGGCCTAGTAAAAACCGCTAAAGACATAGAAAAGTCCCTAGAGACCCTCTCCAAGGAATTGCAACTAGCATGCAGCAGCATGCCTGACATCTAGGGCTAGAAAGAGGACCAAGCCACCCTGGTGGAACAGTAATCTTTTGCTCCTACGCAATAACCTCAGAGAGTTCTTCAAAATCGCCAAAAAGGCGAAATAGGATGTGATCAATGAGGAATAAAAGACCCTACTCAGGGATTACAAGAAGGAAATACGCAGGGAACCAAGATGCTAGTGTAGAAACTTCTGCTCCAATATCGCGACGGCCCCAGAAACGGCTAGACTCCAGAAGTTGCTATCGAAGCAACCCACCATACAGAGTCAGCTCAAACGCGATGACGGACAGTGGATTGAGGGCAGCGAGGAGGCCCTAACTGCACTAATGCATGCTCACTTCCCAGGATGTACTGAGATATCCGATGCCAACAAGCACCAGGATCTCGCACTTGAAGAAGAGAGTCTCCCAACAAATCTAATATCCTCTAGGAGAATCCAATGGGATATAGATTGCTTTACGGGAATAAAAGCACCAGGACTAGATGGAATATTCAGAGCCATGTTACAGGTGACCAAAGAAGTGATCATCGCATGGCTCTACGCTATATTCGCAGCCTGCTTAAGCACGGGCTATGTCCCTATCCAATGGAGGACTTCTCGGATTGTCTTCCTGCCAAAAGCAGGGAAGTGCAGTCACGTGAGCCCCAAGGATTACAGGCCGATTAGTTTTACTCAAGACGCTAGAAAAGCTGCTGGACATATACATCAGAGACGATGTGGGAAGACTTCTGTCATCCAACCAGCACGCTAACACAAAAGGGAAATCAGTGGAAAACGCACTACACTCATTAGTAGCCACCATTGAGAGAGCCCTGCACATATCCGGAGCATTCAATAACGTGACCACAGACGCTATAATGGACCTCCTAGGAGCGGCCAACACTCACTCAGCCATCAGCTTGTGGATAAGAAATCTTCTAAGCTGCAGGCGGGTACAATACGATTGGGGCACCGCCTCCATGGTGAAGGGAGCTCACAGGGGCACGCCACAAAGCGGGGTCCTGTCGCCTCTCCTGTGGAATCTGGTGGTAGACGACGTGATCAAGAGATTCGAAAGGAAGGCCCCAAAGATAACAGCTTATGCTGATGACATATGCATAATTATCACGGGTGTCTGTCCGTCGACTCACAGCTCGGTCATGGAATCATTACTCAGGGTGATATGTGAGTGGGCGAAGAAGGTAGGACTCAGTATCAACGCGGACAAGACGAACCTCATTCTTTTCACAAAGAGATACAAGGTGCCGCCATGGGTCCCCCGAAAATTAACTCAACCAGGCTAACCCCGAAGACACAAGTCAAGTACCTCGGAATTGTATTAGGCAGCAAGCTGACATGGAAGCTCAAAGTATTAGAGAGGGTAAAAAAGGCCACCATAGCGCTATATGCATCCAAGAAGATGCTTAGCAGCACATAGGGCCTCTCACCCGCTCTAACGCATTGGATTTACATCTCGGTGCGTCCAACTCTGATGTATGGAGTCTTAGTGTGGTGGCAGGCCATTGAAAAGACGACTTATATCAAGCCTCAAAAGCACTCGATTTTATAATAGGAGTTGATCCCCTAGACATCCACGCGCAACTGAATGCCTAGTTGCATCAGAAAATATGACTCTACAGGGATTCGGGCATAGGTCGAGACATGAGCAGTATATCTGACTACATGGTTACTAGAACGTGTCCGGATGTAAAAACAACTACATTCATGCGACCAGACGACTGGAAAACAGGTCAGGACCAAGCTCAACACCTCAATATATACACCGACGGCTCCAAGATGGAAGAAGGAGTTGGAGCGGGCATATACTGCACAGACCCTGAAATGAGGCTGTCGTATAAGCTACCAAGCCAATGCAGCATATTCCAGGCGGAAGTATTCGCCATAGGGAAAGCGGCAGAGCTTGCGCAGAGCATATACCGCCCATATGAAGCGGTCAACTAGTTCGTAGACAGTCAAGCGGCGATAAGATCCATGCAATCGTCAGCGGTCAGTTCCAAAAATGTACTGGCAAGCAGGGAGGCACTAGATATCCTCAGCACGACTACGTCAGTGCGGATCTACTGGGTTCCCAGCCACCAGGGCACCGATGGTAACGAGACGGCCGACGAACTTGCGAAGGATACCCAGATTCCGTCTGGTCCCGGACTTTTGTACTTGTCGAAAGAGCCTACCGCCCATTGGATTCTTTCCATGGTGACCATGTCTTCGACTCTTAGTTGTTGTTCCGCAGATTGGCTTTCCACTGTTCTCGTTTCTTCTTTCTGGTTACCTGGGAAGTGTGTGTACAGCAGGATCTCTAGTGTCTCTTCTGCCGACGTACTTCCTGTACCGTCCGGCCTGTTTATAAGAATGGGGCTTGTATGCCCCTTGGCTAGAATTTTGCTCAACCTAGCCGTGTCTTTGATTCCTTCCTGCTCCAGGAGTCTTTCTTGGCTGCGTGTATCGCTTTCTTGTATTCCTTTTGTATTTCCTTATACGGCTGCCAGTTTTTGGTGCCGTAGCTTGTATTGAAGGCTTGTCTTGCCTTTTTCCTGAGCTCGCTAAGCTCTTTGTTCCACCATTGCGGGTATGTCTTAGAGTTCGTTAGTCTGCACGACTCTTCGTATGCGTTGTTTAGAATATTCGTGAAGTCCTCGACTTCCTTGTCTATTCATTCTGGGGTGGATCGGACCTTGATTAATCTTTTCATGTTTGTTCCAGTCTGTGTTACGGGGGTTGCGCTTCGGTGCCGTCTCTCTAGTTGGCATCGAGATCTCAAAGAATATATATCTATGGTCTGAAAAAGAGTTATTCGTCGAAACCCTCCACTTTCCTACCATATAGTTGCTATACTCCATTTGGAGGGTTATGTCTAGGACCTCTTCCCATCCCTGAAATTATTCCGTACTTGGGTGTTTCCCCTCTGTTATATATAGTGACGTCACGACAGATTATATGTTCAAAAGAGACTCACCCCTTGCGTTTGTTTCCTTACTTTCCCATAGTGTGTGCCTGGCGTTGGCATCGCACCCGAGGATGAGCGTTGTTTTCGTCTCTTCGGCCCATTGCATCACCTTGATGAACGCTTCAGGTGGTGCTTGCTCGTCATGGGCCATGTATCCTGAGGCTATGAGTAAGGCTGTCCCGTCCGCTGCTTCAAGCCTAGCCACTGCTAGGTCTGAGTTGCTAAGATTGGGAGGTAGAAGAGCGTTAAGGTTGTTTTTAATGATTATACCCGCCCTCGGCTTACCTGTCGAGTTTGTGTATAATTTAACGACCATGCCAGAGATTTGTCCGTCCCTGGTCCATGGCTCTTGTAGTAAGCCGATGTCGATGTCCTCTTCTCGGAGGAGGACTGCCAAATGCGCTGAGGCGTGCGAGCTACGCTTCAGGTTGATCTGAACGACCTTCGGCATTTAGTTCGGCGTGGTATTGGGGCTGTCGTCGTCGATAACCAAGTCGTCCATAAGCTGCTTGGTATCGTTGACTTCGTCCTCGAGGTTGTCATCCGTCTCGGTTAGGAAGACCTTAATCTTTGCCTTCCTGACCCCGTACCGTACCTTGTAGTCGGTCTTCTCCAGCTGTGGAAGGCATTGCTTATTGATGAGGAACAAGTACGGCTGGCTTGTCCTCATCTCTCGCTCTGCCTTCAAGATGGCCCAGTCAGCCATGTCTGACGCACCTGATCACCCGGTGCCCTCGAACCATGTCTGAGGAGTCGAAGGATGGTGTCGGACCAGTTGGCTCAGATAGTATCTTGTCTGATACCATCTCCGACAGTCTGGTCTCGACCTCATCCCACTTCTCCGACAGCTGGCGCCCATCGTCGTTGAGCTCGTCCGCCAGTGCCATGGCCAGGCTGTCTCTAGCCACCTCGCTGAATTTCTTCGCCGGCATGACGAAGGACGTAGCTCTGGCGACATCTTTGGCGTTCTTGCCCTTTTCGGAGCGCTCTCACTCACTACTTGTGAGCGGTTGCGCTTCGATTGGGGCTGCTGGAACGCTTCCGGGTGCTCCCTCTCGTAGGTCTTGAATTCCGCTATTACGGCCTGGAATCTTGCCTTGTCTTTAAGGTCACGCTGGTCCGCTTTGCCCTCTGCCTCATTTTTGGCTATCTTTGCCAGGATGAAGCGGGCCTTGCTGGCCTGCGCCTTCTTTTGTTGATGGGAAAACGACTTTGGCTGGTCGTTACCCTTGACCTTGGCGTGGCTCGCCTTGGTGGTGGTAGGTTGTTGCGTTTGGGGAGTGCTCGTCTTAGCATTCCCTACCAACCTCGACGGAGTTAGCGTCTCGTCATCAGAGCGCAGCAAGTCGTCTTCGTCGATTTCGTCGATGTTTTGTCGGGGTTTTACCTTCCCCATGAGGTCCGAAGCGGATTTTTGTTGATTGGCCATGTTCATAAACGCTCGAGGGGGCACGGGTCGTTTCACACCCCTGACTTGAGGGGAGGTCGTTTTAAGACTTGCCCAGGTCTCGGTAGGGAGGAGGAGTCATAGGTGTCTAGGTTATGGGATTCACAGGGAAAATTCCGTAGTGTCGGATAAATCGGACTCGGATTTAGACAAAATCATAACAAATGACCGGCAGCAATATTGAAATGTTAACTTATCTTGTGCGGTGTTAAAGCCTCCGGCTCTCTCCCGCTTGGGCAGCGAAGCCTTTTATTGAGAGCCAGCGAAACCAAATTAAGTGGCTGCGGCTCGATTCATATTTCTATTTTCGGCCGCTCCGCCCTGTATATTGACCGGCCACGGCCACTGGCCAACTTACGACCCGTAGGTCGTTTCCCTACAGAATTTCGGATTTTCAACAGTTATATCGGCGGAGCCCCCAAGGGCGCAGCGCCATTCATTAATGTGCAAATAATCCATCGCAGGAGCATTTGTATTGCCTGCGTTATATTTTGTTAATCTAAGATTATATTTTGAGCGAGTTTATACTTATATGGATTTTCCAAAGTTGCCCTGCTAACTTGGTGGATATCAACATTTTTTTTGTAATTTTTTAGCACTTTTGCGATTTTGACCTTGAAGATGAACTTTTTGACCATGTATTTTTTATATATTTTGTTAGCCGGGACAAGAGCTAAAACTTTGCTTCAGAAAGAAATTCAAAATTCCCAGCGGTTTTCCAAATATGAGCTTGATAAAATTATATTTTTTCGAAAAAATCGAATTTTTGCGAACAACTTGTCGACACGATAAAAAAAAAGTTGCACGTGTAGGTGAAAAACGCAAAGACACGTATATCTTTTTTTTTTGTGTACTATCACGGGAACATAGTGTACATTGGTTATTTTTTTTTTGTGTTCCACTGTGTAATAGATAGAAAATAAAGTTGAACAAATAAAGGGAAATACTCGCTAATTGGAGCGATTTCCCTAACTGTTTGCTGGTCTTGGCTTTTCACAAATTTGTATTTCGGCTATGCCGTACTTACTACAGAGTCCCTCGATGTCGACGCGCCCGCTGACCTTGGCTGATAAGTGTGGAAAATTAAAAGCATATATAAAAAACCAAATTCGTCAGCAGCACATGTAAACAAAATTAGATATAAGTAGAAACTCGCTCAAAATATAATCTTAGATTAACAAAATATAACGCAGGCAATACAAATGCTCCTGCTATGGATTATTTGCACATTAATGAATGGCGCTGCGCCCTTGGGGGCTCCGCCGATATAACTGTTGAAAATCCGAAATTCTGTAGGGAAACGACCTACGGGTCGTAAGTTGGCCAGTGGCCGTGGCCGGTCAATATACAGGGCGGAGCGGCCGAAAATTGAAATATGAATCGAGCCGCAGCCACTTAATTTGGTTTCGCTGGCTCTCAATAAAAGGCTTCGCTGCCCGCACAAGATAAGTTAACATTTCAATATTGCTGCCGGTCATTTGTTATGATTTTGTCTAAATCCGAGTCCGATTGATCCGACACTACGGAATTTTCCCTGTGAATCCCATAACCTAGACACCTATGACTCCTCCTCCCTACCGAGACCTGGGCAAGTCTTAAAACGACCTCCCCTCAAGTCAGGGGTGTGAAACGACCCGTGCCCCCTGATTTTTGGTTCGCAGCTGAGGGGTTAATCCAGCTGTGTCTGAACGGAGCCTTCTCAGGGCCGGGCAACCCTGGGTCGTAAGATGCCTTGCCGCGGCTTTGGGGCGAAGCCGCGGTCGACCTTCGTCAAAGCCCCAAACCCCTCGGGCCCGCCGCGCTCGCCTCGTCGAGCAACGCGAGCGTTTATGAACATGGCCAATCAACAAAAATCCGCTTCGGACCTCATGGGGAAGGTAAAACCCCGACAAAACATCGACGAAGACGACTTGCTGCGCTCTGATGACGAGACGCTAACTCCGTCGAGGTTGGTAGGGAATGCTAAGACGAGCACTCCCCAAACGCAACAACCTACCACCACCAAGGCGAGCCACGCCAAGGTCAAGGGTAACGACCAGCCAAAGTCGTTTTCCCATCAACAAAAGAAGGCGCAGGCCAGCAAGGCCCGCTTCATCCTGGCAAAGATAGCCAAAAATGAGGCAGAGGGCAAAGCGGACCAGCGTGACCTTAAAGACAAGGCAAGATTCCAGGCCGTAATAGCGGAATTCAAGACCTACGAGAAGGAGCACCCGGAAGCGTTCCAGCAGCCCCAATCGAAGCGCAACCGCTCACAAGAAGTGAGTGAGAGCGCTCCGAAAAGGGCAAGAACGCCAAAGGTGTCGCCAGAGCTACGTCCTTCGTCAAGCCGGCGAAGAAATTCAGCGAGGTGGCTAGAGACAGCCTGGCCATGGCACTGGTGGACGAGCTCAACGACGATGGGCGCCTGCTGTCGGAGAAGTGGGATGAGGTCGAGACCAGACTGTCGGAGTTGGTATCAGACAAGATACTATCTGAGCCAACTGGTCCGACACCATACTTCGACTCCTCAGACATGGTTCGAGGGCACCGGGTGATCAGGTGCGACGACGAGTTTTCGAGGGACTGCCTGGCGGAGAGCGTTGCTAAGATTAGCAACGCCTGGAAAGGGCTTGTCCTAAAGCTCGTCCCCGCCACGGATATCCCGAGAAGGCCCAGAGCTCGCATTTTGTTGCCTAAGGGACTCTCGAACCACGACAGGGTGCTCAAGACTCTGAGAGCCCTAAATCAGGATGTCGACATGGCTGACTGGGCCATCTTGAAGGCAGAGCGAGAGATGAGGACAAGCCAGCCGTACTTTTTCCTCATCAATAAGAAATGTCTTCCACAGCTGGAGAAGACCGACTACAAGTTACGGTACGGGGTCAGGAAGGCAAAGATTAAGGTCTTCCTAACCGAGACGGATGACAACCTCGAGGACGAAGTCAACGATACCAAGCAGCTTATGGACGACTTGGTTATCGACGACGACAGCCCCAATGCACTGAAGCGCAACCCCCGTAACACAGGCTGGAACAAATATGAAAAGATTGTACAGTCAAAGATAAAAAACAGAAGGATCAAGGTCCGATCCACCCCAAAAAGAATAGACAAGGAAGTCGAGGACTTCACAAATATTCTAAACAACGCATACGAAGAGTCGTGCAGACTAACGAACTCTAAGAAGACATACCCGCAATGGTGGAACAAAGAGCTTAGAGAGCTCAGGAAAAAGGCAAGAAAAGCCTTCAATACAAGCTACGGCACCCAAAACTTGCAGCCGTATAAGGAAATCCAAAAGAAATACAAGAAAGCGATACACGCAGCCAAGAAAGACTCCTGGAGCAGGTATTGCGAATCGCTAGAAGGAATCAAAGACACGGCTAGGTTGAGCAAAATTCTAGCCAAGGGGCATACAAGCCCCATTCTTATAAACAGGCCGGACGGTAAAGGAAGTACGTCGGCAGAAGAGACACTGGAGGTCCTGCTGGACACACACTTCCCAGGTAACCAGAAAAAAGAAACGAGAACAGTGGAAAGCCAATCTGCGGAAAAACAACTAAGAGTCGAAGACATGGTCACCATGGAGAAAATCCAATGGGCGGTAGACTCTTTCGACAAGTACAAAAGTCCGGGACCAGGCGGAATCATACCAGCAATGTTACAGGCTACAAAATCATGCACAGGGAAATGGCTGCAAGCAATCTTCCAAGCATGCATTAAAACAGCACACATACCACTTCAGTGGAAGGAAGCAAGAGAAGTCTTTATACCAAAACCTGGAAGAAGAGGACACATCCAAACCAAGGATTACAGGCCGATCAGCCTGACCTCATTCCTCATGAAAACAATGGAACGGATACTAGATATCCATATCAGAGAAAGAACGGAGAAAAACCTTTCCGAAGCACAGCATGCATACAGGAAAGGTAGATCCACTGAAACAGCACTACACGAAGTAGTGGGATACATAGAAAAGGCACTGGTCTACAAAAACTACACATTGGCTACCTTCTTAGACATAGAAAGCGCCTTCAACAACGTAAACGCAGATTTTATCATGAGCTCCCTCAACAAGATTGGAGTTGAAGCAGGCATCAGAAAATGGATCGGCGCAATGCTAACGAGCAGAAGGATAACAGCCGAACTGAGTGGCACTCATCACACGAGGTACGTGAAGAGGGGCACACCTCAGGGAGGAGTTCTGTCTCCACTGCTGTGGCTGATTAACAAGGGCGACATATTGAGAGAACCCAATAGCGAAGGAGTTAAAGTGGTAGCATACGCAGACGACGTAGTTCTACTCACTTCTGGACCATTCCCAGACGTCATCAGCGAATTTATGATAAGGGCGCTGAGAAAACTCAACCAATGGGCAAAAGCCTACGGGTTGGGCATAAACCCAAGCAAAACGGAACTTATGCTCTTTACAAAGAGAACAAAGATCCCCAGATTCAGTAAGCCGAAGATAGACGGTACAGAGCTAGAGCTGTCACAACAAGCCAAGTATCTGGAAGTGATACTGGATACGAAGCTATCATGGAAACAAAACATCACCGAAAGAGTAACGAAAGCAGGCATAGCATTCTACTCCTGTAGGAAGATGTTCGGGAAAAACTGGGGCATTAACCATAAGACCATAATGTGGCTCTACACAGCGGTTGTAAGACCCATACTCACATACGGAGCACTAGTTTGGTAGCCAGCACTAACTAGGGCATACAACATCAAGAAACTAACCAGGATACAGAGATCTTCATGCGCAGGTGCAACAGGAGCACTTAGATCGTGCCCCGCAGCAGCGCTGAATGCCATTCTAAACATATTACCGATAGAGCATTTTATAAGGAACACAGCAACCCAAAGCGCGGTACGACTGAAGGCAAGCCAGAGCTGGAAGAACTACAACACCGGGCACTGTAAGATCCTGAATGAAATAAACGACCGGCTAACAGGGAATACCGACTACATGACAACCGAGATGCGGTTCGGCAATGCATATACTACAAGATACCCAACAAGAGAAGAGTGGAGAAGAGGGAGTGTAACCGAGCCAGATGAGGTATAACTCTACACCGATGGCTCAAAGATGAGCGGCGGTGTAGGGGCCGGAATCTTTGCCGAAACCTGGGGGATAGAAGAGTCCTTCCACCTCCCAGGGTCAGCAACAGTGTTCCAGGCGGAGGTCCTTGGGATATTGAAAGCAGCTGAGATTGCAGAAGAGCGGGGAGCGGGCGAGCATCGGCACGCTCAACGAACAATGCGAGGAGGCCCGAAATACGGGGACGCAAGAGCGGCCGAGCTTTCGGAAGCTCGGTGGCCAAAAAGGGCACAGTGGGCCCCTCACGTAAACACCAAATGGCAGCTGGAAAATTCCACACATCGTTCCGAGTGATAAATCCAAAATTAAAATGTTTAATATAGTAAAAAGTGGGGCTACCCTCCCACTCGCTTTCCGGGGCTGGGACTGTTATATCAACCCAACTCTAGTCCAAGGCACACAGTTTATTTGGAACGTTGTCTTCAAACACAGAACGTCCACGTTTTGCTGTCATTGCATTTACATTAAATGGTCAAATAATTACTAACAATTTAAGAAATGCAAAAGTATATCTAAATTCAGAAGTCTATCCCTATGAGGATTTGAATGTGAAATATAATGAGAATCGGTTAGCTGTCTTGTATGATATGTATACAAAATTTCAAGAGAGCTATTACAATGGAGAGACACGGTCTCTGTTATCACCCATGGAATTTCTGACGTTCAGAATGAGTCTTTCACATCAGGACCGATTGATGTTAAAATTTTTAGTGAGCTAATACAAAGGTATATGCTTAAAATGCTTAAAGAACAAATTGTCTCTGAACATGTGGAATATCTGGAAGACTCATTAAAATATTTTAATAAGAAGATGGCCGTCAGCCGCAGGTACGCAAGGGGAATCACGTGTAACTACGCTGGTAAAACGCACCGTATCTGCACACACTGCCGGCGACTATACTCACAACGCGAGGGCGGCTGGAAGCAGACCCTTGTGTTGGTCATGTCTCGACCAAGGGTGCTAACTAATGGTAGTCGGGCTAAGAGAAGATAACTCTTTATAAAATTCCCCAATCCAAGGTGAAACAGCATATGCCGAAGGATTCCTGGCCGAGGGGGCGCTCGGTCGCTAGTATGCGGACTCTGGATACCTGTCCTCCTCCAGTTTCAATAGTGAACTTCCCGCGGTACACTGGCTATTGCGCGAGTGACCTCCCTTCCCGTCTACTCGTGGGATTCATTTATGGATGATTCAATTTTACAAAATGAGTTTGATGTGACTCTGACAGCATCATCCCAGGCCTCAACCTCTACGGTCACGGCCAATCGAGGCACTGCAGCTGACGTGCTGCCGGCGCCCACCCCCATATGCGCGGATGTCGGTCCCGCCAAGATTGGGGATCCGGATGTGCCACCATCCGTCTCAGGACGGGTGGCTTCTGCCTCCCTCTCGTCGACGGAGGACTTGGTGACCCTAGGGGAACCGGGTTTGAGGCCGCAGTTCGAGGGATCTGTCGCAAGAGCTGGGTGGCTGTTGCTCGTCTGCTACGACAACAACGCGGCCGAGTGGGTCAGGCGCAACTTTAGCCTTATCAAGGCTAACAGTGCGCTTGACGTAGAGCTGTTGGAGGAGGGCCAGCTTTGTGCGAGGCTACTTCGCCAACAGCCTCTAGTTGTCAAATGAGGAAGTTCTTGCCTATGTTGGTAGGCAGAACGACCTCGACACCTCCCAGTGGAGAGTTGTGCAGCGGAACACACAAGGTGAGATGCTGCACCTCGCCATGATGGTTGACAAGGCGTCGCTGCGGTCGCTTGCCAAGTGCGGCGGCAGAGTCTGGTACTCCTTTGGCAGGACCAGACTCATTTTGAAGACCTCCCCGTCTAAAGAGGAAAGCAGCGGTGTCCAACGGGAGGATCTTCCCTCCGAGAATGGCCATTCCACTAGCGCTGCTGCTGGGCTCGCTAGTAAGGCCACCAACGTCCACCCACCAGCCAAGGGAGTCCAGGCGGAGCTACTAAGCGTAGCGCTCCCGTCAAGGGCGATTACAAAGCTAAGCTACCCAAAGCTATGCCATCGGCAGCCAAGTGCACCTCGTCGATCGCAGGACTTTCTGTGCAGGACTTTCGCATAGAAGAAGATCGACCTGGCCCTAATCCAAGAGCCATGGTTGATCGGTGGCCAAATACGAGGACTTAACTGCGGCTAAAGTAAGTTGTTATATGACCGCAGTGGAGGTGCTCCACGCGCAGCCATCCTTCTGGATGGAAGCGTAAAGCATTTCCCATTAACCAACTTTATCCGCAGGGATCTGGTTGCAACAGCTATAGAGGTGGCTACAGCGGAAGGCGTCCGAGAGGTGGTGGTGGCGGCTGCCTACTTTCCCGGAGACACTGACGAAGCTCCGCCGATGGAGGTCCAGCAGCTCGTCAGCTTCTGCCGCACAGCCGGGAAACACCTGGTTATCGGCTGCGACGCTAATGCGCATCACACCATATGGGGTAGCAGTGATGTCAACAAGCGGGTTGAGTGCCTTCTTAAATATATATTGTGTAGTCAATTAGATCTAGTCAATAGAGGGTGCAAACCCACTTTCATAAACGCTATCCGGGTGGAGGTCTTAGATCTCACCTTGGCTAGCAATTTCTTATCCGATTGCATAACGAATTGGAGGGTTACCGATGAGGCCACGCTATCAGACCACCAGCACATCCGGTTTGATCTGCCTGGCCAAACGGAACTCAATATTTCGCTATACAATCGGAAGAAAACCAACTGGAACTTGTTCAAAGCCTCTGTGGCTATGAAAGCTGACCAACTCATCACCAACTTTGCGTATATTAGTGACATAGAGATGGCTGCTGACCAGCTTCATGATGTGCTACTCACTTCCTTCCAGGGCAGCACAGTCCTAACGCGTCACCGGTCAAACCGCGAGGTCCCCTGGTGGAGTGATAGGCTTGCAGATCAAAGAAAGGAAGTTCGCAGGCTCTTTAATAGAGCCAAGGCGAATACTCTCACGGAGTATAAAAAAAATATTAGAAGAGCTGAGCGGGAAAACTGGCGCCACTACTGCGAAAGTGTGCAGGCACTACCAGAAGCAGCTAGACTGCAAAAGAGCTTTGCTAAGGGCTCAATTAATGGGGTGGGGCTTTTAAGAAGAACAGATGGTTCTTTCACCCAAGACAGCAACGCTAGAACTTTTGCTTCAGGTGCATTTCCCAGGGTCTAAGATAATCACGCACGGTGAACCAAATGGGTTCACCACTCCACCGAACAGGCGCGACAACAGCCTGTCCGGTATTATCTGCGATCCTGACAAGGTTAGGTGGGCAGTCAAATCATTTAGTCCTTTCAAAGCCCCGGGGAGTGATCAGATTTTTCCAGCATTGCTACAACATAGCATTGAGATAATTATCTCCCCACTTGTCGGTCTGCTTAGAGCCAGTTTTGCATGGGGACACATACCACAATCTTGGAGGAGAGTCAACGTGGTATTTATTCCTAAACAAGGCAACCGAGCTATTGACCAACCCAAGTCATACTGACCGATAAGTCTTTCGTCTTTCTTTCTCAAGACTGCGGAACGGCTTGTGGACCTCCATGTAAGGTGCACTCTCCAAACCACCAAGCCGCTACACAAAAAACAATTTGCCTACATCAAAGGCGGATCGACAGAGGTCGCTCTTCACCATTTAGTCAGCAAGATCGAGAAATCCTTCAAATCTAAGGAAATTGCTTTGTGCTCCTCCCTGGACATGGAAAGTGCTTTCGACAACACTGGCTATCAGTCAATCTCCAGAGCTCTATCTCATAGGAACATTAATGCAGCTACAGTAGCCATGTTACGACAACGTGAAATATCTTCCACGTCCGTATTAACGCGGCTAGAGGGTGTCCACAAGGCGGAGTGTTGTCTCCTCTATTATTGTCACTTGTAGTAGATGAACTCCTAGAAAAACTACACAACCAGGGAATCGATGCCATTGGGTATGCCGACGACCTGGCCATTGTAGTCACAGGGAAGTTCGGAAACATTGTCACCGAATTGATGCAAAGGGCACTCAATCTGGTTCTCGACTGGTGCACAAACGTGGGTCTCAACATCAATCCGCACAAGGCGGTTCTTGTGCCGTTTACCAAACGGTACACCAATGACATTGGCCTCCTCGTCATTGGGGGGACCCCCGTAGAGCTCTCCAGTGGGGTCAAATATCTGGGAGTTGCTCTAGATAAGCGGCTTAACTGGAACTCTCACCTCAACAGGACGATTACCAAAGCCTCAAATGATTTATGGGCATGTCGTAGACTATATGGTAAAACGTGGGGCTTAGACTCCAAATCCATCCTGTGACTTTACTGCATGATGGTAAGGCCTATTTTGACCTATGCAGCTCTTGTGTGGTGGCCCAAGGTACAGCAGATCTCGGCCATTCAGAAGTGTAGCAAGTTGCAGCGGCTGGAGCTCTACGCACATGCCCAACTGTGGCTATTTAGAAAATCATTTTATTAACTCGGCTACATATTCACATACAAGAATGAGCCGCTAGAAGCCTTCTTAGAATCAAACTCACATCTGGGTTACTGAGAAATGATGCTGGTCATGTCAGTATTTTGAATAATGTTTGTGGCTTAGAGATCTGCAACCAAAGAGATTTCATGACCACGAAGCTCTACTTTGGGGCGAAATTTAGGACTCTCATCCCAGACCGTAGGGCATGGGATAATGGCAACCCTTGCTGTGACTCCAGTAGCCTGCAGTGGTTCACTGATGGGTCCACAACTGAGCAAGGGGCGGGTGCGGGGATCTTTGGACCTAACACCAGAGTCTCGATTGCACTGGGTAAATGGTGAGTGTTTTTCAATCAGAGAAGAGAGGAGCTACAATAAATATCTACATAGATAGCCAAGAGGCGATCAAAGCTCAATCCTCTTGGAGGATAAGCTCCAAACTCGTCGCGGACTGCTGGACTAGCCTCCAGCAGCTCTCCACCGGGAACAGGGTAACTTTGTGTTGGGTTCCCGGTTATGACGGAATACGGTAACGGTAACGAAAACGCGGATGAGCTGGCAAGAGTCGGCTCAGCGACTCCTTTACATGGCCCGGAGCCATTCTGTGGCCTAGGGTGGGCCGCTGTCAACGATATGGTTAAAGGAGCTAAATCCAGGTATTGGACGTGGAAAGTGCTGACTTGTTGGGTCAGCTAAATTTTCACGCACCGAGTAGAAATACTAGATCCTATATTCCCTTAGTTCTGCGCCACTGTAGGACATATTTTGAATTGCATGAACCCTTTAGAGTCCTATGTGCAAATTATAACGATTTGTACATAATAACGTCAAATGTAGATAGCCTTCCCAAACTAAAAACCTTAATACTAACCCACTTAGTACGCATGCAGGCAAACAATCCGGCAGCACGCCAGTAGTCACTTCCTCGTACACCTTTCCTATTATTTCACATTTTCGCGCCCACTAACACCTAACACGAACAGGCACGTGCTTGGTGTCATACGGGCCACTTGAATGTACTGACCTTTGTGCATCAACGTCCAGTAGTAGATATCCAGTTCAGGATGTCGTCAAGCTAAAGAGCTGATACATCCGCTCTTGGGACGGAACACTGATAGGTGTTCCAGGATGGACTTAAGACTATTGGTAGCCTACCTTACCGGCCACCATGTCTTAAACTATCATCTTCACAAGATGCGTCTGTCTTCAGACACGGAGTGCAGGCTCTGTAAAGAGTACGACGAGACGACCAAACACATTTTTTGTGAGTGTTGTGAGGAGCAAGCCCCCACAAGGAAATAATATAATAAATAAATAATTTAATAATAAATAATATAATAATAAATAATATAATAATAATAATAACAAATATAATAATAAATAATAAATAAGCATAAATAATAATATAATAATAATAAAAGATGTACATAATAATAAAATAATAATAATAGATGTAAATAAATAATATGATAATAATAATAGATGTAAATATAATGACTAGGGTTAACAATATATAGTAAGAATATAGGTTATTAAGTAGATTAAGGCTACGGCAGCCACATACGATAGTTAAAACTATCATCACTAACCCAAGCTCACTCCGATAGCCTGGAAGGCTAACGCACAAAACACACACACACCAGCACACGCAGCGAAACTCACCATGACCTAAACTTCTGGAAGAAGTTGGGAATGAACTCCGCGAGAAGTTTCGCGAAGCGAAACGGAGGAGAGTTTGAGAAAAGTGGCGAATACGGACAGACGTGCGTGGCGAGAAGTGCGGGGAAAAACCCGCGTGTGCGTGCAAATAACTTGGAAAAGAAACTTAAGAAAACTTTAAAAAGAGCTACGGGCCGGCGATTGCCACCGTAAAAGGAGAAGAGCGTGATTTTGGAGCAGCAAGGAGATAAGGAGGACACGGCGATGTCTGGCCCAGGACCAGCGGCGGGACGGAGCCAGTCCATGTGTGTATGCCGGAGAGAGGCGGGTGAGTGTTAGTGAAAACCGTAACGAGGTGGCTAGCATGTGTGTGTAGAATAATCTTTGCGAGCCCTCGATGCGGTGGTCACCGGAGAGTGCGGTCAGACCGACTTTAAAATTATGCATAATGTCTCGATATAACCTTTGTAACGCTGAGAGAAATAATATGAAAAACAAGAAAACACGAAAACTATGAAATTATGAAAAGTAGGAAATTTTAAAAGGAAAGAAAAAAAATATTTTGAGAACAAAATATAAGAATAATGAAATTAATTTAATAAATTGCGTCTGCTAGGTAAAAGGCCGGGAAGACGGGTAATCATGGAAATAAAAATAGCAAATAGTAAATATAGGAAATACAAACATGTGTGAAGGCTAAACTCTGTGTCTTTCCTCTGCCGCACCCTATCAACATTTTTTTTTTAGTGTAACCCGGTGGCTGACAAACTCCACCACTCGTCAGCCCACCGCCTTATATCTCATGTCCCATATCTTTACAAATTTTCTGTCGAGAGACCCTGGCGGGACTGAGTCTCTATCCCAGCCTAGAAAACTACCTCACAGTGTTCTGCCATTATTTTGTCCAGAAGGAGGCACCTGCACAGCGATCTCTTAACAGCTTCGCAGATCAGGCAAGCCTCGACAAGAGATCTGCTTGCCTTCATAAGTGAGGTTGAGCAACTCTTGTCTCTATAGGGAGTACTACAGGCACAAAAGACCACTCGGTCGCACGGTCGCAGTGTCTTAAGCCTCTGCAGGGAGATCTCCCCGATTTATTATTATTATTATTATGGCAGATACATTGATGGTTTCTAATATACATGGCCAACACTTCACATCTTGTTGCTGGGCTAATGATGAAGTCAGTCAAGGTGTTGATACCTGTGCAAGCCAATTTTTTACTGTACGCTCAGAAAAATCTCTACAAATTATGAAAATATATGTTAATTTAGATCATTGTTTCTGATTATTTTACTAAAAAATAAAAATAGAAATAAAAGTTTATACAAAATAAAATTGTAATACTTTTTTATTGGGAAAATTCTTTTACAGCCGTTACTTTTAAATTAGGGCCAATTGAGCATGTAGATGCACACATTTAATCGATCGATCCATGTGGGAAAATCACCGACTGTCCCTTTCAAGGGTCGTGGGTGACCGTCTTTCATAGGAATTTACTTTGGTTTTTTCCGTTAGCACACTTCTTCAACTACCTGCCTTCACTTTGTAGTGAGGATTGTTCGTGAATGCCCTTTTCCATTACACCCCGTCCCTTTTTTAAGTGATTGTGGGTGAACGTGTACGTACCGCTCGTGGATAAACATACTCCGCGATCGTGGGAACCCTTGAACACTTGTTTCGCAAGTGTAATTTTACATTTCGTGACCCTAATTTATTTCAACTTTATAACCTTCTGTGTTGACAGGTAACCCATTAATTGCATTTTTATAACCAACATCAAGGGTCTCGCTAGCCGGGGTATGAGGCTCTGCCCCCGGGGATACTTCCTTCCTCATTACTCGTGGGGCCAACATATGACTAGCGAATTTAATAAAAATTAAACAGGTTGCTCAAGCAGCCCCAAGTCGAGTAACATCGAACCTATTCGAAAACCCGAAGAAAGCATGGACAGAGCTCTGGAACCGATACCATCACCAAGGAAGAGGAAGAAGCCCTTCTCGCCTCTCCCACGGTTGAAAAACCTAAGCGGATCGCTCCATCGGGCGGCGCAAGAAAGAGGTTGCGCAGACACCTTGCGAACGGTATTCCCATGGAGGAGGCCAAAGGGCACGCTCAGAATCCCCATGGACCCTCCTAGGGTAGAGCCCAGCAAGAGTGGCGGGACCAATGAAAGAAGAAGATCGGCCAACACGACTCCAGAAGAGGTGTCGACTAAGAGGTCCAAAACCACGGCACCCAGTGCCACGACGTACGGTGGTCTTGTAAGGGTTTTGCCAGCCACGGAGGCTCCAGTAGCCTCCACAGCCACAACTGCGGCTGGGCAAAGCCACACAGGAGCTGTCACCCCAATCGGTGTAATGCCTCTTATAGGGACTTTGCAAGCTTGGCGAAAGTGGAAATTCTCCCTACGACTACCCCAGCAGTTTGCTCGCGACGGATCAGCTAAACAGCATCGTGTTGGAGGTAGTGGCCCTGAGACCCCGCCCTGTGAAGCCGCTGTTCTCTGGCTGCACTTTCCGATAAGGTTGGAGGCAATAACATTCGAAGATGCGGAGACAGCCAAGCACAGAGGTGCCCAAGCTCCGGATGTGGAAGGACTCCCACATCAAGGTGGTCCCTGAAGCACAGGCTTCATGTGCCGCCGTCTTCATTGGCTACTTTCCGCTTCCGAATGCGGATATAAAGATGGATGAGATTTTGAATCTCATCAAAGGCCAAAACAGCGGGTTGACCGTGGGAGACTGGAGTTTCTTCCACCGCGAAATGAGGCAAAACATGGTCGTCTTAACAATTGGGGTTCGGCTACATTCCCAGAGCAGAGAAGCTCATTTGCTGCAAGGCCAGTGTCCCTGATATGGCAGCTTTGACACCGCAGGGCACCGCAGTGGCGCAAGGGCCCGTAGCACCGCGGAAGATCCTGTGCCCTCCACTCTACGGGCGCATCCCCACTCGTCTCAAAACCCGGAGACACCTCAGATGTCTCCAGGCAAACCTCCACCACGCAAAGGCCGCATCTGACGTCTTTGTGAAAGGTTTTGCTACAATGGACATAGCACTTATCCAGGAGCCATAGATAAATGCAGGACGTGTCCTGGGGCTCAGCACCCAATCCGGTAAGCTGCTTTATGCAAACGACCAACCTCGCCCTAGAGCGGCGTTATTAATTAAAAAAATTTTAACCATTTTTCCCCTTCACAGTTCATCACTGAGGACCTGGTGACTATGGCGGCTACCTGTGCCCTGATCGAGCACTGCCTGAGGAAGCGGCTCAGGTGGACACTCGCCTGCAATGCCAATGCTCATCACACGGTCTGGGGGAGCAGTGACATCGACAAAAAAGGTGAGTACATTATTAGTAATAACGTAGGTTTACTTAATCTGGGCAGCAAGCCTACATTCAGTAATGCAATTAGAAATGAAAGTCCTTGACCTAACTCTATGTAGTATGAACATGTTGTCCGTTGTCTCAAACTGGCACGTTGCTGTTGAGATCACTATGTCAGATCACCAACACATTTGCATGGGATGCGCCTCACAATGTAGCCTAGTTACTAAAAATTTCAGAAAGACCAACTGGGATCTTTTATATTTTGAACTTGAGCAATCCAGAGACTGCTTCACCCGTCCGATAGCATCCATAAAGTTAGAGCGTGAAGCTACTGTGCTTCATATTAATATTGAATCAGCATACTACGCTAGCTGCGAACAAAAGGTTCGAAAGGTCGGTAGGGCTGTTCACTGGTGGAATAAAAGCCTTGAAGATCTAATAAGACTGCGTGAGAGCTCTTTAATAAAGCAAAAAGTGAGAAGGACACATGGGACTCCTACAAATCAGCTTTAACGCTCTATAATAAAGAGCTGAGGGGGTCAAAAAGGGCTACGTGGCGTCAACACTGCGGGCAGATTTTATCTCTCCCGGAAGCTGTCAGGCTACAAAAAGCCCTCTCCGAAGAACCACTCAAACGGCATCCTGGTCCGACTGTTCAGAGCTTGTCTCTTGTTTGGACACATACCAAGGAAGTGGGCTAAATTGAAAGTTGTGTTTATTCCAAAGGCAGTGAAGAAAGAATCCCAATTGCCTAAGTCATATAGACCGATAAGCCTTAGCTCCTTCTTCCTTAAAACTATGGAGAAAATAATCGACCAACACATCAGGGAGTTGAATCTCAAGCATCTTCCCCTTAACAGATACCAATATGCGTATCAAGCTGGCAAATCAACTGAGACTGCCATACATTGCCTTACAACAACCATTGAAAAGGTCATTGGCGCTCAACAGATAGCACTAGGTGCCTTTTTAGACATCTCAGAAGCTTTTGACAACACGTCATACGAGGCTAT